>JAODAL010045883.1:0-31489 GCA_025379985.1 Phyllomedusa bahiana | reverse complement strand
ATATTTACTCCAAGAAGTCCTAACTCAGAAACTCTTAATCACAGTCTGACCAGTGTAAGAAGTGTAGGAGGTTTCCTGGTCATCCGAAAGTGCAAGAGATTAATTTAATTGGTCTGGGTCACGTACAGTGGACAGAACCATCCCCCAAAACCACTGAAAAGACAAAAAATTACTAGTCGGATTCTTAATCAAAATGCAACCAGCATTTTGTCACTGCTGTGTGGCCGTAGCCTGACATTGCTACTTTCAGGAAGAAATGAATATTTTCTACAGTCAAGAGAGATAAAGCTACACAAGTGCTCTCTTACTATACTGATTTTATTATGCGGCTCCGGAGAGAGCCAATGCTATGCGACTTCAACGTTGGCCCTAATCCCTGCAATAGAGAACGGTAGCCTAAAGTACTTAAGTCTGTTTTCCATGGGACGCCAAACCATGAAGGTCCCTTCTTCAGTCAGTCATTGCTTGTGCAGTGTTTTCCCATAAATACATCCTTTATACAGTATAAGGACTCATCTGTACCCAATTGCCATCAGAGGCTCTAACCCAGTTTATAGCACACACGGTGAACATTTCCTCTTATGTGAACATAACAAACTTGCTTGATTGTGCCTAAAGAGAGAGTGTAATATGCCATTACTGTGTAACGTGTACAATTCACAAGTGTCTGGCTGCTTTCAAGCCAGCATCAGACATCAATGCTATAGAAGTGCCCGGGGAGGAAGGGAGGAGTGGGGGGGGGGGGGGGGGGGGGGTTCGAGACTGTCTTCAACTGTGCAAATTTAAACATAATGAAAATCCTAAATGTTTGATATTGCAGGATTTGTATCAACCTGTAGAATACAGATAACACATCAATTACATTGAAGATTGTACTCCGTAAGAACAAAACTCCCACAAACCTGGCACAAGTACGTCTTTCCACATTTTGCCCCGCTTAGAATTTTTTGTGGTCTTCCAGTATATTCTACGGTACAGTGAATGACACCATTAGAAATTACATCTTGTTCCGCAAAATAAAAACCCTCACATGCCTATGTAGATTAAAAAAAAAAAAAAAGAAGTTATGGCACTAGGAAGGCAAAGAGGAAAAAAAAATGTGAAAAAAGGCTGCGTTGGGAAAGGGTTAATATACAATTGACATTAATTAGAGCTTAAAGGGGTTTTAACATTACATTAAATAGTCAGAATAAGGGGACAGTGAAAACAAGCAACTTTGCAATTGGATGTCATTTGAAAAACCCCTTGTCTTGTTTTCATGTTTTATTTTTTTTTACTTCGTTTTCTGTAAAACACTGTTCCCCAAAGTCCCGGGTCGGATTGCACCTCTTTCATTTTTTGGCTGCCGGCTCTATTAATTTTCATTTTGTCGGGCCCCCAGGTCTTATTCACGGGAGCTGTTTTTCTGCCCCCTCTCATAGAATAAGGGCCCGGCAACATTTAAATCTGACGGCCGCAGCTGCACAGTAATGTGCAGCTGCTTCAAAAAATCAGAAAACAGCAAAATTGTGCTCGGTGCCTAATTTCTGCTGTGTGAAAAACATAGAAAAAAGGGAAGATCTGTGCGGGTCTGGATGATTCTGGATTGAGTTACATTCAACTGAAACAAACCCCCAGCTGTGAGGGGGGAGAAGATATCAGGGGTTCGGAGTTCATAAAAATGTCTGGGACTAAATTGCAGGGTGGGGGTATGTAAAAAAAACAGTCTTAAAAAAATAAAAATGCATGGGGAGGGAACGAAACAGGACATGGGGATTTTGGACAGGAGGGGTGAGCAGGGATGTGCTACCCCCCACCACTAAATCTCAAAAAAAACACATTTTATCGGGAGCGAGCATGAACAGTGAAGGTGGGGATATACATTCCCCTTAGGTAAAAAAACACCCAACTGGGAGGGGAAAAAACGCCCTGGTTTTGGGGGGGCCCTGAGAAATTGAAATTTAAAATTTAAAAACAGACAAATGAGGGAAAGCGTTAATTCCCCTTTTAAAACCCAAATCCACTTCTTAAAACAAATACATGAGGCCATTTTTAGCATTTAGCACACTGGTGTGCACTGCACATGTGTCTGTTTAAAAAAAGTTTTAAAAAAAGCGTACCTGCATTGTAAACTGAAGGGCAATGTTTTGCAGTACTGACAGATTCTTCACATATGTGTTTAGAGATTGATTCTAAATGTTGTATTTTTAACTTTCTAGTTTTTAAATTTTAAAACTTTTTTTACACACTAAAAATATTGTATGATACACAATATTTTAAGCCCCCAAAATTTCCCCCCAAATTGTTAGTAGAGCAAGTGATTTAAAAAGATTTATAAATTTTTTTCCCTTTAGTTCATAACTTTCATCTTTGCGTTAAATTTTTTTTTTTCCGAAAACCCCTTTTGGGAATGGGTTTTGCTTGAAAAACGTATGCAACTGCAACACAAAGAGAGACCCAGGCCCCTCTAGTGGTAGTTGAATTTCCAGACTGCTCTAGAAAAAGTTTATTGCTATAAAAAAAGAAGGATTTTTGTTAAAAGGAAAGTTTGGGGCACTATCGGGGAAAGTACTGACGTTTTTCTGTCGGGAAACCCCCGGTAAAATTTTGGGCCCCATGATATGGCGAAAGATAGGTTTTGGTTTTTTTGGAAAAATTAAAATTGGAAACCCCTGGAAAAAGGGTTTTAAATTAAGGGAGGCCAATAAAAAACCCTCGGGGTTTACGGGAAAACTAGCTAGGGAAAAATTGGGTTGTGAGAAAAGTACTGTGTGGCAAAAATGTACATAGTTTACCACTAATTGTCCCAGTTTTGTGGTCACATGGGTTTGACGCCCCAATTTTTTGTGCTCCCCTTTGTAGTGTGGGAAAATAGAAACTAGTGTTTAAACCCAGGGTTTTTTCTCAAACTACAAAAATTTAAAAAAGCCCCTTTTAATTTAATGGTAATTGACAGGATTTCTATAAAGAAACTGGATTTTCCCTATTTAAAAGCCCAAATGAGTTTTAAAATTTAAGTTCCCTATTTTATATGACATAAGTAATAATTTTATTACTGTTATTATTAAAAATAGTGGATTTTCACTCTCCCTGGGTTAGTTAACAAATTTTTGCTAAAATTTATTGCTTTTGTTTAGGGTTCCCGATTTAAACTCAAACCCCCCCGGGGGTCAAAAAACCCAAAACACCCCAATCCCTTTATAATTTCTCTTTCAATTTAAAACCCATATATTTTTAACTTTAACCCCTAAAAAAAAATACCCCCCTAAACCCTTTTTTAAAAAACCAACCTTAAAAAAAACCCCCCCCCCCCCCTTCCCAACCACACCCCCCCAAAATTTTCCCCCAAATACCCCAACCCTTTAAAAACCCCCCCCCCAAAAAAATTTACCAAAAAAAACCAAAACCCCCCACAAAAATAAAAAAAAAATTTTTTAAAAATCCTTTTTTTAAAAATTAAAAAAAACCATTAAAAAACCATTTTTTAAAATTAAATAAAAAAATTTCCTAATTAAAAATTAAGTTAAGGAAGGAAAGGCAAAACAATTATTTAATTAACTGAGCATGAGAAAATGTTAGTGCTTTCATACCCAAAGGTACTAAATAGGGGGCAAATGACCCAGTCATGAAGTGGTTACATTTCTGCTGTTTTATTTAAGTCTTTTTTTGCACAGGGCAATAATTTTTTCCCATTTGGGAAACATCGATTTCCCTTTTATTGCGGTGATCAGCCCCCTTTTATGATGCCCTTCCCCAATGCTCAATTTTTCTTAAAAAAAAAATTTTGTGGTGTTTTATTATATTCAACAGCACATAAACCGTTTAAAATGGGGGTTTAAAATGCTGCAAAAAGTTTTTTATTGTTTTTTCGCAAAAGATGCCATTTTGACAAAAAATGAGCATATTTTGTTTATTCCCGTTGATGTAGTTTCATTTTTCCATAGGGGAATATTCACAGTTCTACCTTTAGTTGGAATGCAAACCCAGGGAGTTTCTGATTCTTTGGGAGCTTGTTGCCTAAGCTAAGCATTAAAACATATTATGAAAATTACTGTAACTCATTTTTGCTGCGGGTTTTTTACTTTTCCGAAAATGTCCTGCTTCCCCCTCGAACGCGCGCCCGCTGTGGCTTTTCCGGGCCCCTGCCTTTCACTTCCCCGGCCGGGCCACAAAGGGGAAAAACTGTCTCCCTTAATTTTGTTTAATGGTTTGTAAAAAAAATTTTTTATTTCCCCATGAATTACTTAGAGCAGTGAGGGCTGTGGAAACCCCTTGCCCGAGGAAATTGTCATGGTAAAATTTTACTAACAAAGGGTTCCAAAAAAGGGTTTGGGGTGCATTTCTTTGGGGGTGATAATATAGGGGAAATTATTGATAGGATTCTGGAGAAGGGGCCCCGAAACAGGGATTTAAATTTGATTGCCAGATTGGGGGTCGGGAAGGAATTTTTTCCCCAACTTGGGGGACAAATTTGGTTTTTTACCTTTTGGGTGGTTTTTCCCTCTGGATCAAAAATTTTGTAGGGGATGAGCGAATTTTAATCGGAAAAAAGTTGATATCGGCTGGTTTTTTTGGCTGATCGGAAATTTCCGATCCGCAAAATTTTAGGGGACAATTGCAGATAATTTTATTTTCTATGCACCATTTTCAGCGTTTCCTGTCATTTTGGCGTCCAGCCTATCAGCTCTGAGGATAGAGGGGGGTGAGGAGGATTTACAATGTCACCACTTTGTGGTGTATGGATCTCATTGGCTGGAAAAATAACACGACCTCGTTTTGCATAGACCAGCGTTTCCTGTTCAGCATCAGTCTTTCAGTGTCTAACATTAAAGCAAGACATCTGCTGCGTGTCTCTCAATACAGCGATGCTCAGACACACAGTTCTTATCTTTATTCATACAGATAACTATGCTATTAGCTGTGAACATTAGAATATAGGTAGATTAGAGAATTTCAGTTCTTATTTAGAGTTAGACAGAGACTTTTAAAGAAGCATTTAGCGCTGTACAGCTGCGGGGGGAGGGGTGTGGACGGACGGACAGACAGGCTTTGGAAAGGAGGGTGCATATTGTGCAGCCCAGACGCTGCTTTGAACCTGCATTGAAATGGCATTTTTTTTACCACTTTTTGGCCAGCACACCTCGCACCTGAGGTGAAATTGTACCTTTTATTTTGTGCGTCCCAGTTTTTTTCAAATAGCCACGTTGTACGGCAATTTTGATACAGAAATTTTCTAGTAACTTCTCTCGTTTGTCATTGCTTCAAAAAATACAATTTCTCATCCATGTAACTTTTAAATAGCTGTATTGCACGTGGTGCGGCCCAGTTTTTTTCAAAGAGCCACCTTGTACTTAAATTTGGAAACAGAAATTTTGTAGTAACTGTTGGTGTATTTCATTGGTGCAAAAAACACCTTTTGTTATCCGTATAACTTTTAAATAGCTGTATTGCACGTGGTACGGCCCCAGTTTTTTTCAAATAGCCACGTTGTACGCCAATTTTGAAACATTTTCTAGTAACTGTTCTCATTTGTCATTGCTGCAAAAAAAGCAATTTCTCATCTGTGTAACTTTTGAATAGTTTCATTCACTCGGTGAATCTCAGTTTGGCACAGATAGTGCACTTGTATGATAGTTAGTTGAAAACTATCAATTCCTAGTCCAACTGGGCAGTTGTAAGGACTGAAGGAAGAACACTGTTGATTTTGTCTTACGGTTCTTCCACCAGACCGCATTTCACAGGTATTCGATAGAAACAATTCTGTTTTTAATCCTAGTTGGCTGTTGGAAATTAGAGGGATTTAAGAATAGCTGTGATTTGCCTTTTTCAATAAGAGACTATCAAAAACTCTTCCATACCTTTTTAAATTTCTATCTTTCTGAACATGGAGCGAAATGCAGGTGGTAAGCGAGCAAAGAGGGGTGTAGGACATGGAGATAGAGGTACGAGAGAAGGTGCTCCTTCCAATGCTGGCGACAACACGGAAGCCAGCGCATCTTCGATTGTGGGACCGTCAGGCCTGTCATCGCTGGATCGATGCCCTGTGAATCTCAGTAACGAACAGCGTCGCCAATCTGTTCTTCAGTGGTTAATGAAACCTGCATCAGCAGTTTTATCTCCTTGTCCCCCCGTCACGGCCCCCAATGTCATCATCTTTCATCGTCAGATCCGGCCACAGAACAAAGGACCCCCCAAATGTCAACTCATGTACCCACCATGGGGATAACCCTTTTCCTGAACACCCTTGAGACAAAAATGCGGTTGGGGTAAAAGGGCCCTTTCAAAAGATCAAGAGGCGGGGGGGGGCCTGACTGCTGGGAGTGAAGAGGGGCCCGTGGAGCCCCTGCGCCATAGCTAAAAAAAAAAAATTCCAAAGCCGGTCTTTGCCGATTTTTACTGCCGGGGGGTGAGAGGGACGGGGGCCGAATGACTTCCCCTTGCTGCAGCTCGGAGTGGCGGCGTTGTGCGTCGGGGGCCCGCTGAACGAACTTCCCTGGGGGGGGATAAAGGCCTTGATTGCTGTGAGAGAGGGGTGCACGGGGCGTGTCCCCCCGGGCCCGCCCCCGGGCCCCGGCTTGCTGAGACCGCTGACCGCGAAAAGACCCCGGCGCAACAGCGGAGGGCCGGGGGGGTCAGTCAGTGCGGGGAAACCCCCGGGGAGCAGGAAAAATTTCCCGGTGTGAACCCGCCGTACTGCCCTCCCGGGTGGGGGGGGAGGGAGGGAAGTGTCCCCACTTCCTCCCAGAGTTTGGGGGGCCCGTGGAGCCCCATTATCCCTGCGATGGGGACCGTGGGCCCTTCTTCCCCCAACTTAGGGGCCTTCAGCTCCCCGGGAACCCTTCTTGCTGCGACTCTGCAGCTCCCTTTGAAGGGTTTTAAAATTACAAAAAACTAAAAAATACCTGATTGTTCATTGATAGCTTATTCCCTGCACGTCTATTATCCTACGGGAAAAAATTTAAATCAATCAGGGGGACCTTCATTTTTGCAACTGCTTGCATGTAAAATTTCCCCTATTTGGTTCTATCTCCCCATGGGGGTGACCAGGGGAAAGCAGGAAGGAACACAGTTGGAATAGCTGTTGTCTGTAGTGAAATACACCCTTTTTAAATGCTTCCCCACTTGGGGTCCCCCCCAGAGTTGGGACTGTTCCCCTCAAAACTGGGGTTTTGGTTAAGCGGCATTTTTTTTTATATTTGCATAAACCTTCTCCCCCCCGGGCCCTTCCTGAGAGATGACTCAACCCTTTCAAAATTTTTGAGTGTTGTTAAGTGCGGTGGGGCGGAAAGTGCTTTTAAAGGGGGGGATGTTTAAAATTTTTTCACTTGAGCCAGGGGCCGCCTTGCCATTTGCCCCTAAAAAAAACAAATGGGAGGGAGAGAAATGGCCAGTTCCCGTTAAAAAACGGGCCCCCTGATACCAGCAAATCTTGCCTCCCCCTGGTACCCCGGCTAGTGGCACCCCAAAAAAACCTACGGGAAAAAACCCCACCCTAGTACTAAAAAGGTTTTGGAGGTATTCACCCCTGCCAGACCACGCTTCAACCGGATTGATGGTTTTAAAAGGGGACATTTCACTATTCCCCAAGTGCGCAGGTACTAGGGGAGAGAGTTCGGAGGTGGAGCAACGAGTGGGGATTTGGGAAAGGGACCGAGCCCCCAGTGACGTCAAATTTTGTGTTACAGTCCAAGTGTCAACTAGGGCCAAAGGCCCAAACCAAGAGAACGGTGAGCGCGAAACCCTAAGATTTTTGGAGGCCTGAGGGGGCGGAGGGCTCCGAGGAGGCATTTTTAATCTTCTGATTAAAAAAATTTGGTGAGAGAGCTTTTCCATCATGTTTGCAGTGGGGAGCCCCCGATTTGCCAAAACCCCCCCACCGGTCCCCTTCAAGGACTTTTTTTTGCAAGTTTTTAAAAATTCCCGGGACCGAGACCCCCTGTTGCGGTTTGGGGGGGGGAAAAGGGGCCCCGATCCCGTATGAAAATGTTCAATTTTCTTTCCCGGACTTTCCTAGAAATCCAGCGGAAAAAGAGCCAGTTTCTTCAGCAAAAGCGAAGCTCGTGAACCGGACTGAAGTTTGCTATGATTTATCCTGCCGGGCTTAGGGTGCAATTTGGGGTGAACCCGCTTTTTGAACCCCGGGGGTGCTAAAGACTGGTTAGTTAAACCCCTGAGGAAAATTTAGTGGCCCTCGGGATCACTGGAGAATTACCCTTAGTTTGCATTTTTGGGGAGGACTTGAAGGATTGTTTTTGGTGTTGCTGTAAATTTATAGTATTGCCAGTTATGATCTAATCTAAGTGTCCCCCCCCTGCATCTGCGTGGGGCTCCGCTCCTTTTCCCTTTCCCCTTTTCCCCCCCGTATTTGCCCCCTTGCCTTTGTTTTTTTCCTAGCCTTCTCCCCCTCTCGTCTCAAGGTTTTTGGCCCTGTATGGAACCTGATTTGTGGGATTTGGTGTCCCCAAAAAGTACCCCTCCTTTTTTAATTGTTGATTTCATCCTGATAATGAGCGCTGTTTGACGGCACGACGGTGGGGCTTTTGGTTAAGGGTTTTTCCGTATTGTCATTTTGTAAAGGGTTAATGTTGGGGTCAAAACCCCAGTGTTTGGGGGACTGGATGTGGGGTGGGAAACGGTTTTTTTGGGTTTTCTTCTGTGTGTGTGATTTCAATTTCGCGGTGCGAAGAATCCCTGGGGGTGAGTAAAAACCTTTGGAGCTAGGGCAGTGAGTGGAGGTTTCTACGAAATCCTGGGCCCCCTTTTTATTGGGAACACATGGCGTCTTGAATTCCTTTTGGAATGTGAGAGAATTAAATGATTAAATTAAAAGTAATCGGGTGATGAGGTTAGTAAAATCTATTGGTAGTATAATATGTCGCAAGGACCATCTATCCGGTTTAGGCCCATGCACTCGTAAACATGGGGGGATGGATTTTTCGCTGAAATTCCTCATGCAAGGGGTTGTAGCGGTATTAATTTCGTAAAAATGTTTTTTCTGTTTGAATAGATTGATAAGAAAACTGGAGGAAAATCTTTTTACTGCCTTTTTGACAAAAAGCTTTAAATTTTTGATTAACACTTGCCCCCCCCTTTTGAATTTAGGGGTTATTATTTAGAAATTTGCTTTTATTTAAGATGGCCGATACTCAGTTATGGGTTAGGGATTTAAATTACCTGGACACTGCCCAAAGAAGATTTAATGCGGGCGAAATTTTTGAGGTAGATTCCCCCTTTCCTGCAGATGGCGGTGGGTGCAGTAGGCCCGTTGATGCCTGGCGCTCCCCCCCGTTACCTCCCCAAAATTTTTTGCTTTTCGCCGGGGGTTTAAAAAGATTGTCTAGATTTGACTTGGCTTATTTTTAGGCAAAACTCCCCTTTTGTTGACGTGTAACTATTTATCCCCATCGGTCTCGGGTCACTCTCCCCTGGCCTCCCCCCTAACCCGGTCGGACTGGTCAAACCCAAATCTGGCCTTTATCCCTATTGGTTTCGCTCTTTCCGCCCTTCCAGTTCTTGTTGATGGGGAAAAATTTTATTTATTAATGAAAGTCACTCCTCCCCTTTTCTTAATTTGGGAGGGATTTAAGGCATTAAAAAGGGGAGAACTCTCCATGCTGTTTGATTTTTTAAAACGTTTATGATTAAAACTGATCATTGGCGGGGATGTGGCACAGGTGAATAGCCTCGTCGGGACCCATCGGAAGAAATAAATCGGGTTTGGGTTCTAAGGGGAACCTATATACCTTTTTGCGGGACGAGAAACCCGTACTACTTCTTTTCCAGACATCATTTATGAATGGGCGAGCGCTGTGGCAAAATCTGGTGTATGGCAAAAAAATCCCTGGTCCCCGTTTTCACACACTTGAGACGGCCCCACTGGGGGGATTATCTCAAACCCTACACAGGTGCGGAGGAAATTCGTTGTTCTTGCGGACTATAGATGTTGACCTTTGGGTTTTTGAGGTGGAGATACGGGAATTTTGCGGAGGTAGCTTGCCCCCCTCACGAGGGGCAGCGTGTGATCTGATCCCCCCTTTCCTTGGGAATTCAAGTATCTGCCCCCATTAAAAAAAAGCCAAATCCCCCGCAAAAAGATGAGCTCCCCTTGAGTTTTTTAAACAGATCCTGAAAACTTTGGTCACTGTTTTAGATTATTTTAAATAGGCAAAGAGGGACCTGTTCCCTGCCTCGTGGGAAGCTTAATTGTGTCATCCCTAAACCTGGCAGGGGAAACCCGAATTGTGCTCCCTTAGACCGATTTCTTCCCGGATGTTAAGATCTGCCAAAGGGCTGGTCCGTTTAACTCTGTCATTCTCTCTCTAGTGCATGGGTCGAAGGTTTTTGCGGGGGAAGCACCGGTATGAATCTGCGCCGATCTTTTGAACTGCAGGGCCTCAGTATGGTGTCCCTAGACACAAAACAAAGTTTTGATCTGTGAATGGAATTATTGTGGTGGTTTCCCTTTAGAGATTTGGGTTTGGTCCTCCTTTTTCGGGTGAAGCTCCTTTTTCCAACCCGTCGCCCCAAGTCAGGGTGAACGGCCTATTTGTAATCTTACGAGGGGCACAGGAGGGGTGTCCCCGTGCCATTTGTTTGCTATGGCCCTTGAGCCTTAGTGCCCGGATAGAGCAGAGAACATATTTGGGTTTGAAGGGGGTCTCTAATGAGAAAATAGCTTGTATGCAAGATGCATGATTTTAGATTGGAGACCTATTCGAGAGCCTTTGGGGGTTGGTGATATATTTTGGCCAATATCCCGGGCTGCAAAATTAACTTTTAAAAGGCCCTTTAAGCCCTTAAGCTTTGCCCCCCACGGCAAACATTGCTCTCCCGCAAAAGGTTTCCAAATTTTCTTATTTTGGGTTACTATTCTAGATCCTATCGGAGTTCTGTTGAATATTGCCCCCTCATGAGTTATTCCGCCCTAGGATCCGGGGTGGGGAAATGCCCCTGTCATTTTTGGTAGGTAAACTGTGAGATGATTCTTTTCCCCAAAACCTGTAGTCTTATTCGTCTCCAAAATTTTTCTCAATCTCTGTTTTGGGCTTAAATTTATTCTCCCTTTTTGTTTGGAAAAATGGCAGAGCCGCTCTTCTAAGTTTTTCAACACCCATGGGGTCAGGGAGGTGCCTCCTCCTTTTATTGCGTCATTTATGGGCGGCCCCGCTCTCTACCTGGGCAGATGGCGGGGGGATGGATGTTTAAGGGTTTTGGGCTCTTAATTTTTAAGGGAACCCGGTGTATATAAAACCCCACCTTTTTTTTTTTCAACCCACAGCTCCCAAAACTACCAATGCCTTGCATTTCGACAAAGCCCTTTAATTTGGAAACAGATAAAAAATTTTATTTTTTAAAGGGGGTAGATGTAACCGCTTGGAACAATAATGATGTTTCAAGAGTTGCGGGCCCTGGGGGGTTCTGTATGGAGGGGGGGGGGGGTGGTATACCTATGCCGTTATATGACCCCCTTGACATCAAAAATTTCAGGATTTGTCAGGGAGTATATATTCCCAACATCCTTTTTTCAATATCTTCAGTTAAGACATGCCCCACTACACAATTTGGGAGGTCCAATTTTCTTCAGGGAATTTTCCCATACCCCCGGGTTGCTATCCCCCCACCCCGTGGGCCCAACATGTTCTATGCGGTGTTGTTGAGGAAAAAGAGGGGGAAAATTTCAGGGAAAAGGGGATTGGGGAGAGTGTGGGGCCCAAAAGTGAGCAGTGGGCGGCGGCCTTGGAAACCCCAAAGTGGGCCCCGAATTTTGGGGAAGGTCGACCCAAATTTTACAATTGATCGTGCTCTATCCACCCAAAGTTACATAAATTAAAACCCGGGTTCCCCGAGTCTGTCCCAAAAAAGTCTCTTGTCCCCGGGAACCTTTTTTCCATTTATTGGGGGCCCGCCCCCAGAGTCAGGGCTTTTGGAGCAGATTCTTGGTTTTTGAATGACAAAAAGGGTTGCCGTCCCGGTGACCCCAAAAAAATGTCTATTATTAGACCCCGGGGGGGGTACCATCCCCGGGAAAACGCACTGCCCTTTCTGGCTTTGTTTAGCGCCAGGAAAACATTCGGCACTGGCTGTCCCCATATATTTCCGATTTTAAAGGGTTGGGTTTTAAAAACTGTAAATGCCCCTTTCCCTTTTTAAAAAATATTCTACTTGACGTGGGGGCCGGAGAAATTTGTTAAAGGGTTGGGAGGATGGGTTGATTCACATCGGGCCCTTGGCCATTCCCCATGTAAATTAAAAGGGACCTAGCGGTTCCCTCTTCGGGTATCTATTGGGAGCCCCGGGGCTGGCCTGCCCCTCCCCGATGGTGATCCCCCCGAGCCAGGTAATACTTGATGGATCATCTACCCCTGTGTTTTTTGAACAGTGTATGTTTTCCCCAAAGGTGATGAAAGTCGCACACAGTGTTTTTTGTTTATAAACTTGTTTTTTTAGGGGGTTGGTTGTTAACCAGTCAAAAATTTTATTTTTATCCGATTGTTACAAGAATGTTTTTTTATTTATGTGTAGTTACGTCGAAAATTTAGGGGAGAGTTGCAACAAAAAAACATAATTGACAATGTATTTTACTCTGCTTGGTTTGTATAAGGGTGTCTCTTTTATTTTTACAAATGACACTTTTCTGTTTTCCTAAAAAATTTTTTTTGTTTAAAAAAAAAAGATCAAGAGGCCAAAGAGGAGGATTTTGTCTGCTCTGATGCCCAATCGTTGATGCCATCAGAGGAGGAGAAGGAAGCCGGTCAATCGGCAAAAATCCCGGGTGGTCGGCAACAAATGTCAGGACGATGAAGTCACCTGTGTTGATGATGATGATGACGACATTGCGGATCCAACGTGGTCTTTTCAGCAGAATTTGCTTGTGAGCACTTCATCACCGGATGAGGAGGAAGACGATGGGGTAGTGTCAGTACGGGTCCCACCTCAAAAAGGGAGAGGGTGGTCGCACAAGTCCGCTGAGATTATTCCACCATCCACGATCAGCGGAAACACCGCTCCTCGCTTATCGCCGTCAAAAAGGTCCAGGACCTCTCAAGCCTGGGCCTTTTTTCGAGCAAGCCTCTGATTCACCCAGCGTTGTCATATGGCACCTTTGCCCTGAACACATCAATAGAGGGAATAATCTTAGATGTTTAACCACCACCAACATGTCTAGTCACATGCAGCGAATGCATGAGTTGAAAAGGAGGGTACACTTGGCGAAAAAAGGCCACACCAGTCCCGGGCTTCCAACCACTGTCACACTCTCTGTCTCCGCCTCCTCCTCCTCTACCACGGCCAAGCGTTCCTCAGCTGCCCCTGTCTCTCAGAGTCATGATCAAGGATCAGCCTCCGCTTTAGCCTCCACCGTCGCCCAAGTACCACCAGCACCACCAGAAACCCATCATACCACTTCTCCTTCCACCAGTTTGACCTGCACGCCGTATGGCGGCCAGTCTACTAGCCAGCCTTCTGTCTACCAGGTTTGAGAGCAGAAGAAACACTTTAACCCAAACCATCCTAAAGCCAAAAGCCTGAATGTCGGCATTGCCTTTTTCAGGCACTTTTTAATCTGTGGGTCATGCAGGTTTGAGGGTCATGCTGTGGAACAGGACAGGTATAGTCAATGTCCTGTTCAACTAAAATGGTGGTTCAAAGACTTCTTTTTCCAGCACTTTTTAATCTGTGGGTCAGACAGGTTTAAGGGTCATGCTGCGTTCCAGTACAGGGATAGTCAATGTGCAGTTCAACTAAAATGCTGGTTCAAGTAATACTGCCTTCTGTCACTTTTTAATCTGTGGGTCATGAAGGTTTAAGGGTCATGCTGTGGCACAGGACAGGGATAGTGAATAGTCTGTGACTTTTCTGTGACTCTTGTTGCCTAATTGTCTTGCCTAAAGTGTATCCAGTTTACTATTGTGGATGTTAATTCCAGCTTCTCCACCCCTGTTTGGGTGTAAGAATGAAGGTGTTGTTCCTCTCCCATAGACTTTAATGGTCATCGGCGATAATCTGTTATCGACTATTGGATATCGTCATGATAATTGCCGATATCGACTATCGAATCGCTAACGATAGTTGACACAATCGCTCATCACTACACTTTAGCACAATAGGCTAAACAGGATGGACGTCTTGTCTTTTCTCGACCTAACAAACTATGTAGTTGCATAGATGCAGTTCAGTTATACAGTACACCAATTCTGTATAGCGCCCACATAATGCTCCCAGACGTCCAACAGCTAAATAAAGCTGTGACAAAGCTACATATTGTGTTGCTGTCATTTCACAAATAGGGGATATAGGTTCAATCTCCAGGTGCCCAAATCACCAGATCAGAAGCATCCCCTTCAGTCTTGACCATAAATACATTCAGAGCAACTATCTGGGTCACACAACTGAGAATGGCTGGATATCACAGATGTTACATATCAAGATATCTAATGTTCTATATCTACTTATATTTTCATGGAGCTTCTATGATACAAACAGAGTGCAGGAGATCATTTGAAGCAAAAAGAACATCTGAAAGGAATTTAACTGCATGTTCTGTATATGTGACATATGTTTTTTGTCAGGGACATTAATCATGAACTAAATCTTCTGGTGCTGTACCCTGTTAGTCATTATGTTATATTGAATTGACTAGCAAATATCATATTGTCAGCTATTGCTTTACAGGTAGACCCTGAAGCATAATTGTCAACCCTTTGCATTAATGACAACAACACTGAAAGGATGGTTACCCATATTTAGTAGCAATGCTATAATTTCCACCAGAAAGTGCAAATTCTACAGTAGCTTGTATCTGTTGTACAGTCATGTCCAAAAGTTTTGAGAATGACACAAATATTATATTTTCACATGATATGTTGCCCTCTGGTTTTTATGTGTGTTTGTCAGATGTTTTTATCACATACAGAAAAACAAGTGCAATCATATTCTGATTAACAAAAGCTTTTATTGACAGTTAGAATGAGTTAATGCAGCAAGTCAATATTTGCAGTGTTGACCCTTCTTCTTCAGGACCTCTGCAATTCTCCCTGGCATGCTCTCAATCAACTTCTGGACCAAATCCTGACTGATAGCAGTCCATTCTTGCACAATCAATGCTTGCAGTTTGTCACAATTGTTGGTTTTTGTTTGTCACCCGTCTCTTGATGATTGACCACAAGTTCTCAATGGGATTAAGATCTGGGGAGTTTCCAGGCCATGGACCCAAAATCTCTATGTTTTGTTCCCTGAGCCATTTAGTTATCACCTTTGCTTTATGGCAAGGTGCTCCATCATGCTGGAAAATGCATTGTTGATCACCAAACTGCTCTTGGACGGTTGGGAGAAGTTGCTCTTGGAGGACATTCTGGTACCATTCTTTATTCATGGATGTGTTTTTAGGCAAGACTGTTAGAGAGCCGATTCCCTTGGCTGAGAAGCAACCCCACACATGAATGGTTTCTGGATGCTTTACAGTTGGCATGAAACAAGACTGGTGGTATCGCTCACCTTGTCTTCTCCGAACCAGCTGTTTCCAGATGTTCCAAATTCGGAAAGGGGATTCATCAGAGAAAAATGACTTTACCCCAGTCCTCAGCAGTCCACTCCCTGTACCTTTGCAGAATATCAGTCTGTCCGTGATGTTTTTTTCTGGAGAGAAGTGGCTTCTTTGCTGCCCTCTTTGACACCAGGCCTTGCTCCATGAGTCTCCGCCTCACAGTGACTGCAGATACACTCACACCTGCCTGCTGCCATTCCTGAGAAAGCTCTGCACTGCTGGTAGCCCGATTCCGAAGCTGAAACACTTTTAAGAGACGGTCCTGGTGCTTGCTGGTCTTTCTTGGGTGCCCTGGAGCCTTTTTGGCAACAATGGAACCTCTCTCCTTGAATTCCTTGATGATGCGATAGATTGTTGACTGAGGTGCAATCTTTCTAGCTGCGATACTCTTCCCTGTTAGGCCAGTTTTGTGCAGTGCAATGATGACTGCACGTGTTTCTTTAGAGATAACCATGGTTAACAGAAGAGAAACAATGATGCCAAGCACCAGCCTCCTTTTAAAGTGTCCAGTGGTGTGATTCTTACTTAATCATGACAGATTGATCTTCAGCCCTATCCTCATCAACACCCACACCTGTGTTAATGGAGCAATCACTGAAACTATGTTAGCTGGTCCTTTTAAGGCAGGCCTGCAATGAAGTTGAAATGTGTTTTGGGGGAAAAAGTTAATTTTCTAGGCAACTATTGACTTTGCAATTAATTGCTGTTAAGCTGATCACTCTTTATAACATTCTGGAGTATATGCAAATTGCCATTATAAAACCTGATGCAGTAGACTTTGTAAAAATTAACATTTGTATCATTCTCAAAACTTTTGGCCATGACTGTAGATTTCAGTGTGTAGCACAGTGCATCTTCCTAAATTTGGCACCTCTTATTCTAGCACACTTTGCACCAGTGTATAAAATGTTGGTCTTAATTAATCCACCAATGTTTGCTTAACAGCTAAACATTATTGCTTCATGATGTATACCTCAAAAAAAAAAGAAAAAAAAAAGAAAACAATTTGTTTTAATTGATGTTGTTTTCAAATTAAAGGTGACCAGGTTATCACAAATCGAGCTAGCAGCATCTATTGATGCCACCTGCTGACAATCTATGTGATAAGCCAATACACTGTCAAGGGAGAGATTACTGAGGTAGTGATTACTGATGTTCAGAACCATGTAATGTAGACCACCCACTTGACAGTCTAAGAGTTAATTAGAAATAAATAAATAATAGTTAAAAATAAGAAAGCTAAAGAATAATTGGAGCAAGAGCTAGTAGATTTTGCTAGCTCTATTAATCAGTGTGTTCAGATAATTTATAAGCATGGAAAAAATTATGTTATCACCATGTAAATCTAATTTCTAAAACTGGGGAGATATCTGACCATTTAGACCATTGGTATGAGACTATGTTTTCTTCATGTTCACTTGGTTTTTCTCCCAAGTATTCAGATTTCTGACCATACATCAAAAAAGATGTTGGTATAAATTATCAGGAAATCGTACAGCAAATGTGATTCTTATTCAGCCATTATTTCACCAAACTACAGTTAAGAACTGTGGCAGAGCGACGTTAGGCGGTTGCATGGTTCTGCCATTAGGTGGAGTAAAGCAGGTCACCTGCTAAGGACATGTCACCAAGGATCTGGTCTCGGTGGGGGAAGCCAGTTGTTGTTGGTCAGCAACACTAGGGTGCTGACACCTGTACCTAGTATGGCTGATGCCAAATTATTATGGGTTGGCTTTTCCCAGAACGGCTGCAGTTGGGTTGGTGGCAGTTCCCACGTTCCAGGTCCAGGCCTATAAAGCCTGGTCCTACAGGAGGATCAGGGGTAGTTGTTTGCTGCCAGAAACTGTAGCTGCAGAAAAGCTGAGGAGAGGCTTTTACCCCCAGGCTGGAGAGAAGTTCGCACCCAGTGGGAGACTGGGTAAAATAAGAAAGCGTTCGTGGGTCTGGATGAGAGATCTAGACCACTGTCAGACAGGGTCTATATTTATGTTTAGGTAGTGGCTAGATGGCAGAGGGTTTGTTTTGTTTGTTGCATTTTCCTGTGCTGAGGCCAGTGTTAAAAGAAACCTGGGGTAGGAGTGTTAAATAATGACCCAGAGCTACATGCTGTATGCGGTTTTGTATCGTTGTTTGCATTTACCTTATTTTAAGACTTTCTAAGGATCATATTTTTCTTTTATTATTGTCAGCAGTGTGCTACCGTCCCTTTAAGGTTTCCTGTCTCACTCAGGGCCTGTGATTTCTCCTGTTTTCTTGGCTCGTGTGTATACTTTGTTGTTTGACTTCTGCCTCCAGACTTCGGCTTTTTCTATGGTTATTCCTCTGCCTTTGTGTTTGGCACTGCATTTCCTTCCTGGCTTGATCTTGGCTTGTATGGCCAAATACTGTCTTATTTGTCCTGTCTGTGCCCTTTTCAATTGTCTTGTTGGTCTGTGTATTCCTGCCTACATCATGGTTGTTCCAGATGAGGCACATGTGGAGGATTAATTTTCAAACATAGGCATATATTGCATAAAGCTATGGCTCTCTGGCTACTGCTAGAATACTTGCTAGAGACGGGATTCTCTTTGTCCCTTTAACATGTACCAACCAATATCGCATTAGCAAGAAAAGGGTTATATTTAAAACTACTTTATTCGGAAACATATAACTAGAATATGTAACTTGCAGTGCTTTAATTTAAGCTACTTGCGTTCCTTTTTAAGTCCATAGACGGCAGTAGGAGAGCAGGATCCAAAGCCATGGTAAAGCAATCTCCCGGCGTGTCCACGGTGCTGACGCCCATAGAGAGAAGACAGACAGGAAAAGGCTGGAAAACCGTGTGACGTTTCGGGCGTTGCGTCCCGCCCCTTCTTCAAGACTAGCCCCGACCTTTGTACAAACTTCCCAGGGTTTAGAGAGCGGCTACGGACCTTGTTTCTTTTCCTTTACAGTTTTTTTTTTTTTTCTAAAGGGCATTTTTTAGGGGTGCCATTTAGGTACTTGTTCCTTTGCACCAAGACGCGGCCAATTGCGCATTTGGGTGGGTTTCCACGATTTCTGTTTTTTGACAGTTTAGAATGTTGGGGTTTTGAAGGCATCGGGCAGGTTGGGTGGCTTTGAGCAGGGGGGGATAGGGATATATTTTCAGGCCCAGTTGGCCTAGTGAAGGTTGGGCACTTTCACTTGTGTGAATGGTTTGTATGCGTGTGTCAGTCTCTGGTCTATGGGCTTCATGAGTGGTATTCGTTAGCTCAATGGTTGCGATGTCGGATTGTACGATAGTGTCCTGGAATGTCAGGGGTTTAAACTGTAAGCTGAAAAGAGCACTTGTTTTTAACTATGTCAAAAACCAAATCCCAGCATTTTATTTTTCAAGAGCACACCTTCGGGGGCAGAGGATCCTAGCGTTGAAAAGACCTTGGGGTAGGGATGGCATCCCATGCTGTGTACTCTAGCTAGCCCGAGGGGTCTCGGTCTTGATCAACAATTTTGCTACCATTTTCAGCTGCAGGATCTTCACATAGGACCCCATCGGGGAAGGTATGTGTTTCCTACTGCAAAATTGTGGGGTTCTAATTTTCTTGTGGGAGGTATCTATGCCCCTCCTCCCTTTTAATAGGGGGGTCCTGGATGCTCTTTTTTGGCAAAATTTCACAATACCCAGGGGCACCGCTACTCCTTTTAGGAGTTTTTTAACGCCACCCAAACCCCAGACATGGACCTTTCTGCATCCCCAGCTGACGCATAATAGAAGCCTTAAAGACGGGGCAGAAAAACAATGGCCTGATAGAAGCATGGGGGTGGTTTGCATCCCAGAGATAGGCAGTTCCCCTTGTTTTACGCCAGCTCATAACTCTCTTTCCCGCCTAGATTTTGGCTTTCATGTCCAAGGAAATTTGCTTAGGATCCCGGTCGCAGAGAAACCTGCCTCGTGGATATCAGACCATGCACCTTTGAAGCTTATATTGGCATCTCCGACGCAGGCCTCGGGGAGACTGTGGCGGCTAAATCCTCGATGGTTAGAGGTGCCAAAAATACTGGGTATATGTCAGGAACAGGTGAAGAGTACGGGAAAGTAAACGAGGGGCTCTGTAAATCCCCTGGTGGAATGGGATGCCTCTAAACTGTTCTACGAGGCACTATAATTGGAGCTATTGCATGCATAGAGCTGGGTTTGAGGGAGGTAAGGGAGGGAAATTGGAGGCTGAAGTTTCTGAGAGGGAAGCAGAAATATGTCCAGAACCCAACTTCGATTTGCTGGGAGCAGTTTGCTAATGGCTCAGGGGGCATACTCCTTACACTTGGCAGACTACACTCAGAAGAAACTGCTTGCACAAAAACAATCTATTTTTCGTAGAAGGTGATAAAATGGTAGAGCACTGGCGTTCCTTGCCAGAACAGAAAACAACCAGTGACAGTGGTGGCCCAATGGGGGTTAGTGCAGATGGGACTCTCTGCTCGGAGCCGGGAAAAAATCTTTTTGTGAACAATTTGCCTCATATTACAAAGAGTTTAATTGCCTCCAGATTGAATTCTATGGATAGGGAGATAATCCACTTTCTGGACAAAATAGATATACCTGTACTTTCCCGTGAAGAGGTAGACACATTAGCTGTTGATATATAGGCTGGGGAAATTTGCGGGGCTATAGGGAGACTCGCGACGCAAAGACCCCGGGGACCTGATGGGTTCCCCAGCGGAATGGTACAAGCAGGACACAGAACAAGGAGCTGCAGACTGGAGAGGCTGTTTGAGGCTGCGGCTGCGAGGGAGTCCCTGCCGCCTTCCTTTTCTGAAGCAGTGATCACAATAGTCCACAAACCGGGCAGACCCCCTGATCAATGCAGCTCATATAGGTCAATATCCTTGCTTAACTCGGATGCAAAGATACTGGCGAAAGTATTGGCACTAGAGACTAAATGGGTGAATTCATCACTTGTTAGTACAGAATCAGTCTGGGTTATCCGGGAAAAACTGCCGATATCAATCTTCGGCGACTATTTACCAACTTACAAAAAGCTCACACAAATGCGGGGGAGTAGGGGTGTTGCCGCCTTAGATAATGAGAAGGGATTTGACTCGGTGGAGTGGAGGTTTAATGTGGCTAGTGCTATCGCAATGGGGGATTCCTTCTAATTTTTTTAAATGGCTACGCTTGTTGTATCTACAACCCAGGCAAGAGTTAGAGTTAAACGGACTGTTGTCTCCCCGTTCCCACTTGGCAGGGGTACTTTGACAAGGGTGCCCGCTCTCTGCCGCTGCTTTTTGCCCTTATTATGGAACCAAAATTTAAAACTCATGATTAAGGCACATACAAACATCCGGGGGTTGATCATTGCAGGGCTTGAAGAAAAACTTTCGCTATATGCAGATGATATGTTGATATATTCTGGGAGATCCAGGGTCATCTTTGGAGAGTCTGTTTGAAACGGTGAATATATTTGGTGGCTAATTTTGGGTTGGGGGTGTGAACTGGGGGAAAAATCTTACTGTTTATGCTAGATAACGTTGACCCAAGGGTTGGTGACCCCCATTTTCTACCCTCCAGGTGGTCACCCCAATTCAAATACCTGGGAATTGTTGTGCACAAAGATTTTCACTAGATTTAGTGATCTAAACCTCCAGCCAGTGCTGAGACAAGTGGAGTCTAGGCTGAAGACATGGGGCGAGTCTCCCTTTGTCCTTATTGGAAGGATAAACTAGTTAAAATGGTGATACTGCCTAAGATTTTGTACATATACCGGGCGGCTCCGGAGGTGCTTCTAATCACAAATTTGTGGCGCTGGACAAATTATTTTCTCTTTCCTCTGGAGCGGTAAAACCCCTCGTCTGAATAGGGATACCCCTTTAAGGCTCCCTATGACAGAGGTGGGCTGGCATTTCCCGACCTATATATTTATTATTAGGGGGTACAGTTAGCGACATATCAAAGGTGGGTTCCAGGGGGATACGCATGATCCTTCCGTGGTGCTGGAGGGAGCACTGGTGGGCTCGCTGGAGGGCTGGCCAATTTACCTTACAGAGAGGGAAAATGTTTCCAGTACCAATGCACATCACTGATGAGTGCGGCGATATTGGTGTGGAAGACCTTCATTCATCCTTATGGCCATAGCGGAGAGGATACTGTTTGGTCCCCTGTTGTTCCCTTGTGGTGTAACAAAAAAATTTCCAGAGCTAATAGACCTCCCGGATTATGGGGTTTTGGGCTACCCGTTTGGAAATTTAAATATCTTACGCAGCTGTACAGAAAATGGTAACTTTCGGGCATTTGCAGAGATTCAGTTGCAGTTTGACCCCTTTCCCAAAGGGGTCCCTTTTCAGTACTTCCAACTAAGACATTGCTGTGTGCGGCGCAGTTTTGGGATGGCTGGGGTACCCCCTTGAGTATTTGGGGACTTGGAGGCTATCATGAGGCGGGGTTTCCCTTAAGAAACCAGTTTCTTCCATCTATAAGGGCCCTAATGGGATGTCAGACTTCCCTCTAGCGATTTCCTTTGGGAGGTGGCAAAGGACATTCCATCTCTACCAGATGAAGTGCTTCCCGAATTAAAAAACTCCTGGCGCTTAACAGTTCTAAGTGCTAAGGATCAACGAATTCAAACAAAAAGGCTCCATTTGAGTTTACTTTACACCGGTTCGGCTGTACCAAATGCATTGTCTGCCCTCCCAGTTGTTCCAGATGTGGTGCAGACAGGGGAACATTGCTTCACATGGTATGGGAATGCCGATTTTGCAAAACTTTGGCAGGAGATTCACTGGTTTTTAAACAGGAAGCTGGGGTTTCCCAATGTGTGTTCACCTACGAACAGTCTCTTGGGAATAGTGGAGGAATTATCCCCAGTAAGCAGGACCGTACTTTGTATCTCCTTCTGCTTTCTATGCGAGGAAAAATATTCTCTTGAACTGGAAACCGCCTAAGATCCCCTCCTTAGAGCAGTGGGAAAAAAGTTAGTTAATGCGGAACTCCCTCGATACAAGGGCACATATTTCTGCTAAGGGCATTCCCCGACGCTTCCATGCAGTCTGGATAAATTGGATTGTAGCTCAGACGGTGTGATTGTTGAGGGTTTAGGTGGACCGACCAGAGACCGGCAAGTGTGAATGAGGGAGTGAGTGTATGGACGAGTGATCGGTGGCAGGACCAGACTGAGAACGAGTATTGCCCACTTGTCTACCATTGTTTTTGAGTTGCTCTCTTCTGTTACTGCCGACGGAAATGGAAGAAATGTTGTTTTCTTTTATGTTCAATGACAAAATTCATAAATAAAACCTTTTAAAAAAAAAAATTATTTAACCATCATTTTTTTTAACGGGACATTGAATACCCGTCCGGGAACGCACATGCCCCTTTAAAACCTTCTACCCACAGTTTTAAAAAGTGCCGAAAGAGAGTTTTTTCAAACCACCTTTTTAGTTGAACGGGACATGGAAAAACTGCCCTGGACCGCAGTTGACCTTTAAAACCTTCTGACCCCCAGATTAAAAAGTGCCAGAAAAAAAAGGATTTTTTTAAACCACCATTTTTTTTTAAGTGGACTTTGACAAACCCTTCTGACCGTAGACCATTAACCTGTCTGCCCCCAATTAAAAAAAGTCCCGGGAAAAAATGATCTTTAAAACCACCATTTTTTTAAAAACGGGACATTGACTAAACCTGTCCGGACCGCGTAGACCTTTAAAACCTGTTTTTGACCCCCCGTTTAAAAAGTCCCAAAAAAAGGAGTTTTAATCCCCTTTTTAGTTACTACATTGACAAACCCTGTCCTGGCCCGCGAATGACCAAAAAAACCGTTGACCCCCAGTTTAAAAAGTGCCAAAAAAAATGAGTCTTTCAACCACCATTTTAGTTTCACTGGACATTGACTATATTTTTGCCCCCTGGGCCACAGCATGAGCCCCCCCCTCATGCCCCCCAATTTAAAAATGGGGAAAAAAGGAGTCTTTAAAACCACCATTTATTTCAGGGGACATTGACAACCTGCCTGGACCGCAGTAGACCAAAAAAACCCGTCTGCCCCCCCAGATTAAAAAGTCCCGGGAAAAAAATGAGTCTTTCAACCCCCAAATTTAGTTGAACTGGACATTGACTTTACCTGCCTGGACGCAGTAGACCTTTAAACCTGTCACCCCCAGTTTAAAAAGTGCGGAAAAAGGATTTTTCAACCACCAATTTATTTTTCAGGGGACATTAAACATACCTGTCCTGTGCCACACAGACCCAGGCGGAGTTAAGGGGTTCGGTGGGGGGCCCGGCTGGCGCCCTTCATCTATTAACACGCGGGTTTAAAACCCCCTGTGACCAGCAACAAAACTTTCGTGCTGAAGCAGAGGCGGAGGGGAAGTGTGAAACTCCACCTTTAAATACACAGTAAAGCCCGGGGTAGCGCTTCCCCCCCGAAAGAGTGGGGCCCCAATTGACTTCACTTAAAATACTGGTGGTTAACGCCCTGTTACACCAAGTGCCCTTTTCTGGCATTCTTTTTCTCTTTTACTCAGTGTGGGGAAGGTCTCTGTACTTTGTTCTTTTCCCGTGTCCATACCCTTTCCTCTAAATAACTACATCGGGTCAATTTTCTTGTACCTCCTTGTACAATTCAGAGGAATTTTTTTTAACCTTTTTTTGTACTGCAAGTTTTTTAGTAGTTTAATTCTAGAAAACACATTTCAAAAAATAGGATGGAATCCCCCATGTTTTTTTTCTCTTTTTTTTAAATTATATTAAAGGGGTTTTGTCCTTTAGGGGGTTTGGCTATGTTAAAGATCTTCAAAAAAAAGTCATTTTGCAATATGTGCCCATTAACATGCCCCTACCCATTCCCTGTTTCTGACAGCACCATCCCCCTTGAGCCACTCTTGACAATTGTGAAGAACAAATGCTTTTTTAGAAAAACTTTTTTTAATGGGACCTGTAGTATAGCTGCATGTCACAGCAAAATCCTCCAAAAATTAAAATGCCCTTGACCCACTTTGGACAATTGTGAAGAACAAATGTTGTTAAAACAACATTTTTTTATAATGGGACTATAGTTGCGCATGTCACAGAAAAATGCCCCCAAAAATTCAAAACAGACCCAGAGCCCTTTTGACAATTTTTGAAGAACAAAAGTTTAGAAACACTTTTTTAGAATGGGACCTGTATATTGTGCATTTAAAAGCAGCATGCCCCAAAAAATTTATAAAAATGACTTTCCAGCCACTGTTAAAAATTGTGGGAGAAATGCCACTTAAAAGCCACATTTTTTTTTCCAAAAGGGACCAAAATTTATTGTTGTATCTCACAAAACATACCCCAAAAAATTATAAAATGTACCTCGCCACTGTTAAAAATTGTAAGGCAACAGCCCCCAAAACCTTTTAAAATGCGAAAATTCTAAAGATGAGTGAAAAAAAAGGGAATATGGTTTTGTATAAAACCTTGGGTCTTTTACAGTTCCACACAAAAAACCACAAAATGAACTTTTTGGGAAACTCAGAATAAAAATTGCAGTAAAAAATGACCCTTTTAAAAAAAATTTTTTTAAGAGGCCTTTTTGTTTGGAGGGAAAGGGGAAGTAGACCGCAACTAATGGGTCCCCCCGGCAATTGGGGCCAAAACAATCAAGCCATGACTGTTCATTTTGATGAAAGTCAAACGATCCACATTATCTTGGAAAGCCGGAGGGGTTTTGTTGTAATGACTCCTTCGGCTGTCTGAAGGCTGCTAGATATGACGCGGGTGCTGGGGCGGGACAAACCCCCCTTATGGCAGGGGAGCCGCCGGGCCATTCTCCTTTTTTGGAAAACCCCAGAAGTCTATTGGCCCGGAACACATACAAAAAACATCGGTGTTGAACCAGATAGCCGGCCCATGATCTTAAGTGGTCTCTGGGTGTTGTAGTGTGCCCTCAATTGCATGCTTTGGGTGAGGTGGTAAAAAAAGATTGCCAGGGGTCACCCATTAGGCTTCCCCCACCTTCCCCCTTGCGCGCCGCTACGGCTATTGCACCTACGCTGTCCTCGCTGCGTTGTTCCACGTGACATTTGAAAACGTGAAGCAGACTCAACAGATGTCTCCAGTTGATCAATCAAAAGGTCTCCATTTCCTGCATTTTATTTTCTCTATTTGGGTGGGTGGAAGGAAAGTGTGAGTTTTGTTTTGTACCGGGACCGGGAGGGTAGCCCCCGTACCTGTTTTCATTTTGATGGCCTTAATGCGGGATCATTTTGGAGGAAATTAAGCATCAAGCACTCATGTGAGGATGGACCCTTTGTTTTCCCCAAACCCTCGGGGTCGAGGGCACTACAAACTGATTTTCCCCCTATTTTCCCTCCTCCGCCTCAAATTTGCCCAACCCCTTTTTCCCAAATGCAGGGACGGGGTAACATCGGTGTCGGGAATACCTCCCCCTCCTCCTCCTCCTCCGCTCCCTCTGGCACAGCTTAAACAACCCCTGACTTCCCTGAAAAGATGCACCTGAGAGTGATGCGCCACCTTGCACTGCCCTGGACCCCAACCACTGCCTAATGAAACCGATGAAATCGTAAAAACTGGGGGGGTTTTGGGGGGTTGAAAATGAATTTTTTGGGGGGTTTTTTTGTAAATGTTAATGGTAGGAAAGGGGATTTATGAATTTTTGGTGGTTATAAAATAATTCAGATTTTTAAAATGGGGGGAAAGATATTTTGTATATTTAACTTCGTACTGCTAATGGCATTGGCTGCTGCCCAATCGCGGCATTTTGGGGGGGGGAATTTCCCGCTTTTTGCCACGTAACATTTAGACGGTTGAGGGAGGGCCGAGCTGACGCTCAACGCAGCCCGGCGGCAAGCAGGGTGCGAAAGCGGAAGTGCAACTCAGACCTCGACCTTCTTCACAGGGAGCCGACCCGGGTACTCTTTGAAAATTTTTGGAGGCCCGGGTTTATACATGTGCCAGGAAGGGGTGTCTCCCCCCTACCCATCTTAAGGGCGCCCAGCAGAATTCGCCCGTTATCCAAATTCCACCCTTTCCCGGCACAGGTTCTTGTCACCCAGCCAGCGCTCGGTCTCGTTGCGGAGACCCTCCATAGCCCTACCTTGGGGGGGAGGGCTCCAAGACAGATTAATTTCAAAAAGGCCTGTTTTCTGGGGACTGATGCCACCCGGGACCTTGGGGGGGAAAAAGCCCGCACCATCCCGCGGTTTTGAAGATTTTTGGCCGAGCCTGAGAGACCGTCACCCCCAGGAAAATCCCCCCACTAACCCAGTGAGCGTCACGAGATAAAAGCGGGGTTGGCCATGTTATATCCAGTGTCTGGTTCAGATGGACTTTTTCCGGGCCCCAGATCAGACAAGGCTTAAATTTTAGATGACACGTGGCTGGCCCGGGGAAAGGGACGGGTTTTTTTGGGAAAAAAATTCCTGCTCGGATCTGGTATTGGGGGCAGCAAAGGCCCTGCGTGGCGGAACCCATCTGTGGCCCCAGACAGAAAGGGCAACTTTCCAAGGGCCAAAACCTGGACTGCCCACATTCAGGCTTTTGACTTTGGGAGGTTTGGGGGAAAGTGTTTCTTCTGTCCCAAACCGGAAGAAGAAGCTGGCTGCTAACTGGCTGCGTTCGGCGGAAGGTCGTCAAAATGGGGGAAGGGAAAAGGGGTAGGATGGGGCTCTTGGTGCTGGTTGTACTTGGCACAGTGGAGCTGAAGCGGAGGTGATCCCGATCTGAATTTTAAAAGGGCAGCTGAGGGAAGCTTTGGGGGGGCGGAGGGGGAGGAGGCGGAGAAAGGGTTGCATGGGTTTGGGGGCCCGCTCGGCTGGGGCCCTTTTTTTTGGCCAGTGTCCCCTCCCTTTCAATATACTTTTGCTGCATGTGAAGACATTGGTGGGGTTAACCACTTTAAGGGGTTCTTGCCTTACTTATGGTTACGGGAAAGGGGGCATATGACATCGCTGGGGGGAATCAGAGGCTTGCTCAAAGAATGCCCAGGGTTTTTAGAGGTCCTGACCTTTTGACGGCGATAACGGGACGGGGTTTTTCGCACCCCGGGGTGGCGGGAAAACATAGCGGACTTCTGCGACTGCCCCCCCTTTTTGTGGCGGGACCCCTATTGACCACCCCATCGTCCCCCCGCCACTGATGAAGCGCTGAACAAAATTTTGCGGAAAAAACCACGATGGATCCCTTTTGTCGTAAATCATCATCTCATCAACACAGGTGATTGGTCGTCCTGATTTCGCATCCAGAAACCCGCGGCTACAAGCAAGAGGGGCCCGCAAGCTTGCCCACCCCCCGGGGTTTTTGCCGATTTACCGGGTTCCCCTTTTCCTCCCTGTGGTATCGAACTGGCCAGAGCAGACTAAATCACCTCTTGATCTTTTTAACATGCCTTCTGCCCCAAAAGCATTTTGTCATCAAAGAGGTCTCAGACAATGGATTTTCAAGTGGGGGTACACGAGTTCATTTGGGCTGCTTTATTTGGGGGGATGCTGATGATGCTGATGACACTTTTTGGCCCCCACTGGGGGGACAGGAGGGAAGACGCGGATCGGATGCATTAACCCCTGAAGAAATTGGGACGCTGTTCGTTTTCTGAGATTCACAGGGCCAAAGACCCACATGACAGCCTGACGGGCCTGCAAATGATGATCCTGGCTGGTGTTGTCGCCAGCACTGGAAGGGGCCAACCCTCTCTCTTACCTCTACCTCCCCTGCCTACCCCCTGTCTCTTATTAAAAGACGGGAAAACACAGCTTTTCCAAACCCTCAAAAAAAAACAAAATTTTGATTCAAATTTTACTGCAAGGTGTCTCTACAACAAATTGGACTGGGCAAAAAATGCAAAAAACCGTATTGTTATGTTTTTCGTATAATACTGGGATTTTTTGCACCTTTTAATTCACCTGTGGTATATAAAATTCTGTTTTTAGATTTACGTGCAAGCTGCATCAATGAACAAAGCTTTTTTGGGGCGCCCAAAACAAAAAACAGTATTTTAAAGTTTGAATAATAAAAAGTTTTTTTTTCACCTTTCAATTCCCTGGGTGACTATAAAATTCTGTTTTAAAAAATTTTGTGCAAGCTGCGTCAATGAACAAAGCTTAGTGGCCAAAATCAAAAAAAAGTATCTTTATTTTGTATAATACACGGTATTTTTTGCACCTTTTAATTCACCTGTGGTGACTAAAAATTGCTGTTTTCAATTTACGTGCAAGCGAAAAAAAAGAACAAAACTGTAGTGGCCAAATCAAAAAACACGTATCAAAATTATTCGAATAATAAAATGTTTTTTTTGCACCTTTCAATTACCTGTGGTGACTATAAAATTTCTGTTTAAGATTTACGTGCAAGCTGCGTCCCAAAGAAACAAAGCTGTAGTGTGCCAAAGTCAAAAAAACACGATCTGTATGTTTTTTGTATAAAAACGGTTTTTTTGCACCTTTCAATTCACCTGTGGTGTAAAAATTGCTGGGTTTTTAGATTTACTGCAAGCTGGTCAATGAACAAAAAGTAGTGCCCAAAGTCAAAAAACACGTATCGAAATGTATTCGGATAATAAAAGGTATTTTTTGGGACCTACAATTCCCCCGGGTAACTACAAAAATTTCGGGGTCAAATTTAACTGCAAGGGGCTCTATCACCAAAACTGGATGGGCAAAGGCAAAAAACACGTATCTGAAAAATATTGGAAAACAAGGGATTTTTGGCACCTATCAATTCACCTGTGGCTACAAAATGCTGTATTCAAATTTACTGCAAAGAGTCTATCAAAAAGCGGCCGCGCCCAAAATGAAAAAACAGTACTGAAATGTTTTCATAATAAAAGGTTTTTTTTTGGGACCCATCAATTTTACCCGTGGGACTAAAAAAATGCAGATTCACATTTAAGTGCAAGGTGCCTCAAAGAACAAAACTGTAGTGGGCCAAATGAAAAAAACTTGTAAAGTATTTGGGTAAAAAAGTATTTTTTTGGCACCTTCAAATTCCCAGGTAAAACACAATTTTCTGGATTTAAATTTAACTGCAAGTGGGTCTATCAAAAAATCTACTGGCAAAAGGGAAAAACACTATCTTTAAAAAGTATTCGGATAATAAAAGGGTTTTTTTTGCCACCTATCAATTCACCCGTGGGTGACTACAAAATTTCTGTATTCAAAAATTTTCTCAAAATAGATCTATCAAAAAAGTGCCCCGCAAATGAAAAAACACGTATCGAAATGATTCGGGTAATAAAATATTTTTTTGGACCATCAATTCACCTGGTGGGCTAAAAAAAAATTTCGTATTCACATTTAAAAAAGGTTTTCCTCAATGAACAAAACTGTGTCGTCAAAGGAAAAAACCTTACTGAAATGTATTCGGTAGCAAAAGGGATTTTTTTTTTTTCACCATCAATTACTTGTGGGACTACAAAATTTCAAAAATTAATTTAAGTGCAAGGTGCCTCAATGAACAAAGCTGTAGTGCGCCAAAGTCAAAAAAAACCTTTCTGAAATTTATTGGATATTACAAGGTATTTTTTGGCACTATAAACCCTTGCTGACTTGCGGGATTTCAAAATTTAATACAAGGTGGAAAATCAACAAGGTGGAAGGGGCAAAATTGAAATGAACACCTATCTGAAATGTTTACTGAAAAAAAGTGGAGTTTTGCCCCCTAACAAAAAACCCTCATTTATAGAAAAGATTTTGTATCCTATAATTCGGGGCCCCCAAATCCAGGAAATATTTCAATAAAAAAAACTGTTAATAATAAAGTTTATTGCAATGTCACACTAAGTTTGGTAAAACTTTATCAGTATTCTTTTAGAGCTTGTCTGTGTTCGCCCGGGGGGCCCCCCCTCCACTCCCCCCCAGACTTTACAGGGTAATGCTCCCTTTAAAATTTTCTACCCAAATTTTTAAAATCTTCCAATCTCTAAACTAACTAAATTGTAAGGATCACAGCTAATAGAGAGGTTTCCTTTTGAAGAAATATAAAATTCGCTGGGGCTGTTTGGACACAAAAAGCGCACGTCCTTCTGCCTGAGCGCTGAAGACACTGAGGCTGAAAAGGGAAACGCTGTTTATTAAAAAAGGTCATGTGATTTTTCCAGCCAATCCAACCATACCATCCCGTCATACGTGCACCCACATCCACCCCGCTCTATTCTGTAACTGATTTGCTCCCCCAAAATTACGGGAAGCGCCGAAAAAGGGCGATCTTTAATAGAGAAAGGGACAGTTTTAGCCCTTTAATTTTCGCATGATCTAAAAAAATTTCGATCACCATAAAAAACCTTGCCGATTTAACTTTGTCGATAATAATCGTCAACACTAGTTGGGGTTAACTTTTTCTTTTTTTGAGGTGTTTTATTTTAGAAGATGGCGAGGTGTGGGACCAAGGGAAAGTGAAGTGGATATGCATGTGGGCTGGTGGGGGTGGAGGAGGATAAAAGGATGTGTCTTTTGCCCGTGTCTTATATGTTTTAAGGACATATTGGAGACAAACAGACATATGAAAAAAGACAGATGTAGAGACAGATTATAGTGAGATAACAATATGACTCACTTGGGATTAAGCGTACACACCCACAGTTCTTTTTTTCAAAAAATGTATTATGGGAAAATGGGGCATTTATGTCCCAGAGGCCTTAATATTTTCAGTACAGAGCGTAGAGTGGGCCCCAAAGACAATTTTCCCTGTGGGCCCCAGAACCCCAGTCTGACCACTGCTCAGGGAAACATTGATGCCCTATGGGGTTTAAATTGGGTGGGTCGGGGTTATTCTTTCCAACACAGCAGCGGGTCACTAATCCCAAACCTGGCACCCCAAATAGGAAATGGGCTAGAACTGTCCTGCTCCATACTCCTTTACCAACTTTATGAGTCAATTTATGTTAAATGTCAGCAATGGGTTTAAAATCTCAGCATGCCCTATCAGTTGTGAAAAAAACCATTGAATGAAAACTGCACCTAAATTCCTTACAAAAATCATCAGCATTTTTCCCCTCTTTTTTTAAAAATCATGCTTTTTAATTCACAGTGTTTTCA
>JAODAL010045882.1:0-31491 GCA_025379985.1 Phyllomedusa bahiana | reverse complement strand
AGGAACTGGAGGAATGTAAAGTAGGGGAGGGGGGGGGGAAAAACAACAACAAAACCAGCTGGGGGGCATGGGGAAATTTTTTTTTTTTTTTTTTTTTTTTTTTTCTTACAAGTCCCAGCATGTCACATTTGCATCCTTTGAGATAAGTCACTGCAGCTGCAATAATGTCCTTTACATATGTATATATCCTATGGTTTGTGACTCTAAACATATATATATTATATAAACACACACTGGTATAGCATGCTATAATTTATTTGTGAAAAAGTAAGATGTCCCCTGAAAATAAGACACTGTCTTATTTTTGGGGAAACTGGGTAGGTGTGGGGGCCCTGCTTACAAGCACTTACAATCTATGTGGGAATAGGGGTGAAGTGCTTGGTTTACACAATGGTCCAGCCATGTTTCATAAATACAGGGTGATTTATGTAAGTGGATGAACCTGCCACCCAGACCGTGTGTCTGTATACAGATAAGTGCCTGTGAATGCCCAAGTGCAGGGAGTGACAGAAATGTGTGAAGGAAAGTGGGGGTTAGCAACTAGGGATCTTGGCAGGCCTGCCTAAGATGTATTCTCAGGGTGTGCTTAAAACTGAGGGTTATGAGTGTGCCTGGTTGTACATTCCAGAGAACTGGTGCGGACATGAGAGGTTCAGATGATTGAGGCATGTAGTCTAAGATAAGCAGCGAGACCAGGTAGGGTGGTAGATGGAGATTAGGAAGGAAATATAGGGGGGTGCAGCGCTGTGGAGAGCTTTATGGGTGAGAGTGACAAGTTGGCGTTATGTCTTGTACTGAATAGACAACCAGTGCAGTGAGTTACAGGGTAGAGGCATCAGTATAGCGGCCGGAGAGAAAGATGAGCCCGGCTACTGCATTTAGGACAGATTGGAGTGGGGAGAGTTTAGAGAGGGAGACCAATAAGCAGGAAGTTACAGTAGTCAGGACGAGAGAATAAGTCTTTTGAAACAACTCCAACTAAGAGAAGAACAGATCTGGACAATGTCTTTGAGGTGCAGGTGACAAGAACGGGTAAAGGATTGAATTTGGGGAGATTGGCGTCTAGTATGACCCCAAACAATCCTGCTGCCTAGGTGTGATGGCAGCACCTCCTACTAAAACAGAATAGCAGGGGGAAGTTGGTTGGTAGAAGGCAGGATGACAGAAGTTCTGTCTTAGTGAGGTTTAGTTTGAGATGGAGAGGACATGATGTCAGACGGCAGACAGACAGTCACTGGTGTTTTGTAGCAGGGCAGGAGTGATGTCACGGGAGGAGGTGTATAGTTGAGTGTCATCAGCATAGAGATGGTATTGGAAGCCAAATCTGCTGATGTTTTGTCCAATGGGGGCTGTGTAGAGTAAAAAGAGGAGAGGACCAAGAACCGATCCTTGAGGAACTCCAACAGGGGTGTCCCTTTACGCCCAATGGGCCTGAGAAGATGGTGATCTAGTGTCAAATGCTGCAGGGAGATCCAGAAGAAGCAACAAGTAGTTGCCCTGATATTTAGTAGTGAGGAGGTCATGAAACTTTAGCAAGCATTTTTCTATGGAGTGAAAATGGGGAAAACCGACTTTACTGGTAAAAGGGGAGATTAGGTGAGAGTGACAAGCATTGTGGAGTTTAGAGATAAAGGGCGGGAAAAGAAGGGTCAGTAATTAGCAGCACAGGAGGGGTTAAAAGGGAGGCTTCTTTAGTAAGTGGTTATGATGGGGTGTTTAAAGGAAGATGGGGAAGATCCCAGTAGTAGGTTGAGAGAGAACAGCTGGGGATATGAGGTGGGAGGGAATAGGGTCTTTAGAGCAGGTGGTGGGGCGAGCAGACAGGAGAAGCCTGGATACTTCTTCCTCTGTCAGGTCGAGCTGACAGCAGACTATAGGATGTGTGGGGACGGATGGATGGGTATTACTTGGACAGATTTTTTGCTCGATACTGTTGATTTTTCTCTTAGGTGAGTGGCCAGGTCTTCAGCAAAAAGGGGGGTCAGTGCCCCAGGGCCTGATTTTTTGGCCAGAGGAGGGATAAAAGGTCATTGTTTTTGGGGGATTTTTAAAGGGGATTTCACACGGGGATTTTGGGTCCAAAGTCGCTCAATTGGTTAAAAGCAGTGTGGTTTTGTTTCAGCGGATTCACCCAATTTTTTTTTTAAAACGGGTTGCTGTGTCTTTTTGGAATTGACTGTCAATTCTTTTAACGGCTGAAAAAATCATCGGAAAAACGCATGTAAACAGGTGACACTCGTTGAACCGCCATGCTGTTTTAATTGAAAGCAAGAAATCACACTGCCCATTTTAGATGTGTTTGGCTCCGTTTAGGGACCTAAAACTGATCTAAAATCCAACACGCCATGTGAAGATCCCCTAATGGTGAGGTATTCTTGTTTGGCGCAGTGTGGCAAGCCCTTAGCGTGAATTTGTAGTGAAGAAAGTTTCCAGGTAGCTTGGACTTTCCCCAGACATTCGGCACATCTGTAACATTGCAGTAGAAAGAGTCTGAGGTGTGTGCCAAGGCTGCCAGCGTCTGACTGTGATCATCACCTACTATGTGATGTGGAAACACTACAACTGGCACATGTAAAAACTTGCATTTTCTGGACACTACTGCTTTTGTCGTGAAGGAAATGCATGCACTTCTAGTGCCATTTTTGCTGACCTGTGACGCTAGCCTTATGGTGGCTTTATGTACAGTATATTTTATATATAAAATATGTATATATAAAAAATTTTTGTTTAAAAAAATTCTCATTATTTCCTAACTAAAACTAGGAATAAAATCTAGAGGAACGGAATATGTAAAGTAATTGCAATTTTTCCAAAAATGGCAGTATTTTAAAGTTCTAAAGGGGTGTCCCCACTAGCACTTTTCAGCACTGCAGGTCAGCTCATAGCTATGAGCCAACCATCTTGGATAAGGTGGAGGAGAACTTTCACAGAAAGGAATGGTGTTAGCCCCACTCTCCTCTGAAACAGTTGGCTCGTAGATATAAGCCATTCTGCAGCGCTGAAATGTGCTAGTGGGGACGCCCCTCTGAGTGATCTGGTAGCAATGTGAGGACAAAACCTGGCCCATATGTGACTGCCAGTGATCTGTTTCACTTGTGTGGCCACTGTCTTCTGCACATGGCTGTTTTTATCAGTACATGGATATCAGATTGATGGACCCTACTCTAGAGGTTGTGGACATCCTACTGAGAGGCAGAGTATGAGGCTCTGGAGCTGACCACCAAGCACATGGCTGTGGTATGTAGTGACTGCATGTTGGCCTAGATCAGTGGTTATGGCTTGTCTCCTCTAGCGGGATTAAGTGTATTTGCTATAATCTGTTCTGCACCTGGGGATGTAAAATGTCAAGCAGTTGAGTCGTGAACAAACTCTCTACAATCCAATGATCTATCTTTCTTATCCAACCTGCTTGGCATGTTGTGTGGCCCCCGGTACAGACGAGCTGCAATTATCTGCGTTCACACTCGGATGCTGTAAAACCCATGTTTTGATATTAGTTTTCAGGTCTTTGAATGAAACTTCTTGGCGCTGCTCCCATTTTCGCTTTCTGATCCCAAAATTACAAGTGACCATGAGCCGGACCCTCAGCACCGGGACTTTCCAGAACTCCCAGCCCCTTAATTATCGAGCCGGGAATAGAGTGCAGCCTATAGACACCGTAGGAGAGGAGAAAGCGTATGAACCATCCACAGGTAAGGTCCTGCATTCATATTGTTTACTTCAGTACATTATATAGAATACAAGTGACCATGGAGAACTCCTCTATTAGTGGGGTTGTCAGGATCTACCTTTCACAATAAATTACTACTGTCACATAAGAAAAAAAGAGATGCTCTCTTTGGTCCTCACCTGTTTCGGCAATGCTGGTGATCTTCCCATGTATCTTAATTACTTCCCCTAATTGGCTGCAGCAGTCACATATCATTTCTTGACATCATTGTTTGGCTGTGTATGACCAACCAGTGGCTGTAGTGGTGGTGCTCCAACCTCCAGCAGTGGAAGTAATCGAACACCTGGGTAGCGTGTCCGCATCGGATAGGACAAAGGTTTGTATGTGATGTATTTTGTGATGGCAGCAGTAATCAAATGTAGTAGGGAGACAACTTTTTATGCTCCTAAGGAAAAATAAGTTGAGAGGGTGAGGTGTCCCATAATGCATTGGATTTTATGCTGGGATGTGGGACTTAACAAAAGTGCAGTATTGGTGAATATTTGTTGGGGATAAACTTCAGACTGTCTTATTCTAAAAAAAAACAAACAAAAAAAACACGCCACCATGGTGGGCCCTGTTCACAGCTCAATAGCAGGACTAAACTGAGCCCAGGAGCAGGCATCTAGCCTTATATGCTCCTGGGAAAACATGATAGGTGCATCTGATTGCTGAATAACCACTCATAGATCCCACTGCTAAGGGAACAATTAAATGATAGCCTGCACATTAGCTTGGTACCTGTTCACACCAATATGCAGAAAAACGACAGTATAATGCATGGAGAGACTGCGGAAATGCAAAAATACCCATTAAACAACCACTCGCACATCCTCAGGGCATGAGGGAGGTGGCTGCTGGTATTACAATTGCATATAGATAAAGCAATTTTCAGCCTACATTCCCAGGAGACATGAGTCTTTATTAACCATACATAGCCACAGGATTATTTGTTCTGTAAACCTGTGCAGTTGTGTAATCTGGCAGCAGCCCCAGTATTTTCTGCAGAGGTCTGACCTCTTTTGTATGAACTGATCAGCTTGACCTGAAGTCACTTATTACATAATATGGGCAACTAGAAGAGGAAGAAGATCCACAAAACTGCTTCATCTGAATGTGTAGTTATGTCAAAACTATGGTCACAAAGATGGGATTCAAAAGAAACCCATAACCACCAGCATTATCATAGGGTTAAATATTGATTATATCAGATTTGTCTCCCTATTTAGTATTGATTATGTCTGGTTTTACATAATTTTAGTATAACCATGCAATTGTAGTTATGCACAGCTTCTTAACATACATACATACACACATACATACATACATACACCTGGAAAAAATTAAGAGACCACTGCAGTTTTCTGAAAATCGGCATCTCTACATGTCTGACAGCCATTCCACTGCAGTATCAATTAAATTCCAACCAAAGTCCACCTCATTCTACTTAATGTGCTTCTGATTAGGTGATCACCTGAACCAAATCTTATTTAATGAAGGAAAGTATAAAAAACACTGCTGTGGTCTTCAACAATCCTCTTGCAATAGGACAAGCTGGATGGCAAAACAAGTGCTAGGAATAGGCCAAAAGGAATTTAAAAGGGAAAAAAATGGTTATTCCACCAAATAGATTTCTGAACTCTTCCTGACTTAAAACATTAGTCTTATTGTTTCTAAAGAAATATAAACTTGTTTTCTTTTACATTATTTGAGGTCTGACAGCACTGCTTTATTTTGAAGGTTTCTCATTTAAAAGGGTTTTGCCACGAAGTAAAATTGACGTGGGAAGCTTGCAAATGAAATATTAAACATTTTCATCATTCAAAATTCTGCATCGTTTTTGTTTTAGCTGCTCCTTTAGTGATCCATTGTTTACAGCTCGTCTCCAGGGGATACGACCAGTGACAAGAGCTCCTCAGTCCTGGTCGCACATGCTCAGACATCACCTCTCCTCTCAGGCAGCTACTGAGTGTTCAAACCCCAGGTGCTGTCATTCTACTCCTGTCCTCTGTACTCCTTAGTAATAAGTCAAACAGTGCAAATAAATCAAAAAATAAACCTTAATGAGGTCTGTGCATTGATAAAGAGAAAAAAAACATAGGTTTGGTTCCTACAAGGATTTGAACCTAGGACCCTTGTGCCTGGAGGCAAAAAACATTACCTCTCAGCTACTCACAATGCTTTACGTAAACAGACCTTTCTTTGACTAGAGAGGAAAGGCCTGGTGATGTCATCCTGCTGGGTCACATGATAAGTAATTCAAACAAATCACACACCCCCTTCTGAGCACACAGAGCTGAAGAGCAGGATACAGGAGGTATGAAATGAGATCGTGGCAAAACCCCTTTAATACAAATAAATACAAAATGGTTTGCTTTGAATTTGGAGACATGTTGTCACTAGTCTATATAATAAAATAACAATGTACTCTTTTCTCCAAAAATTTACCATTGAAGAGAAAAATTAGATACTTAAAATTTTGCGTGTATGTATTTATATAATGTGTATATTATGATTTAAAAAAAAGTTTTTGTGTTTTTTTTAAAAATCCCAAAAACATTTTTTATATGGTGTTGAGTGCATCATTGGAGGTTTGTTTAGCAAGTTAGCTCAACATTAGTGCTGTTAGACGTAACCCAGTTTTTAATAGGTTTATACCATAATAAATAAAGCTGCATTTTTTTTTGCTATGTTACAGGTATGTCGGGTTATCAGGGTTCCCCAGTAGATGCCACCCATGGCCACGGCTGGCCCACAGACATTAGTAGGACAAACAGTCCTAATTGGACCACATTTGCTCTATTTTGCAGTGGCACATGCTTTTCCTGAGGGACACAAGCCTGGTAGACCATGGTTTTGTGTTCACAGAACATGTGTACTGCCAGCAATTAGAGTAAATGTAGCCCAAACAGGACTAAACTTGTTCTGTTAATATCTATGGGCTGACTACATTGTATAGTCCATCTGGGGACTTCAACAACACATCGGTATCCTGACAGATGCCTGCAACGTAGCCCATAACCGTGTGGAGCCAGCCTAATTGGGGTCATCAGATGCCATTTGAATTCGTGTGATGGATCAGGTGCCGCTGCATTGGTTATTTGTTGCAATGGAAGTCATGGTAGCTTGAGCAGAGCCTAAACCACCAATGTCTTGTACAGCAATATTACTGTTTGATGCGTTCATGCAATAAATATTTGCACTTTTGACTATGGACACTTCTGGTTTTTCAGGAAGTTTTCTCGTTTTTATAGGCTTTATAAAGTGGCGCTGGTCATGTCCTGTACAGTATAATCTTTATTCATCCAGTGCCAACATGTTTTGCAACACTCTGCAATGTAGAGGATATAAGTACATAGTTAAAAGCTACTTACAGATCAGACAAAAGTGTGAGGACCATGCTCACAAGAGCTTTACAATCTATTAGGGTGTAGGGGTGAAAAGTGTTTGATTTACATAATGGTCCAGACATGTTTCATAAATATGGGGTGGCTTGCATAACAAGGATGAACAGTCCATACAGTACAGCTATGTGCAGGGAGTGACAGAAGTGTACATGACAAAGTGGGAGAGGTTAGCAATTAGGAATCTTGGTCGGCCTGCCTAAAAAGTTATATTCCCAGGGCGTGCTTAAAACTGAGGATTGAGTTTGGCAGAACAGTTGGGTGGTAGTCAGATGAGGGAGGAGATGTAGAGGGTGCAGCACTGTGGAGAGCTCTATGGGCGAGTGATCTGTTTATAAAAATGTTTCGTTAGCACTTGGCAAAAGTAATTTTCACTTTCTGGAATAATCCAGTGATAACTCATCTGCTTATGTGAGGCTGTGCACTCCAATCCCTTCTCTGGTTATGCTGTTTTAGGCCGCATTATTGCAACTTTTGCCTGCTCTGGAGAAAAAGAGGTAAATGAAGCCATTCAGAGTGCAAAGGCTGCCTTTAAAGTCTGGAAGCAGAAATCGGGAATGGAGCGAGGCCGCATCTTGTTGGAGGCAGCCCGTATCATTAGGGTCAGTATTTTCAGAAGTTTTTATGTAAGTGAATATCCACCTTAATTTCAGTGGAAGCCTATTATATTTGATTTAAATATTGTACATGGCTGTATGTTCAGTGCCAAATCTGCTTTGCTGCAAATGACGAGGTTCTTTAAGGGGCACTTATGGCTTATCTATAGGTAGCTATCTGTGGGTCTTAAGTTTATGGGCAGCATTTTATTTTTTTTTTAAAATATTTAGGTCTGACCTTCTGTGCAAAGTATATGCTTCTCATAAAATATATACTTTTTTTTTTTTTTTTGATCTGTAGGTTATGACACAAATGTCTATCTCTGGGACCAAAATCTGAATTGATCCCCAAAAATCTCTGGACAGAACAGAATCCAATATCAGCAGCACACTAAAAAACTAATCAAAAGGCACATAGGAATTTTTGGAAAAGCGTTTCTGCTACTTGGGATACATGAAAAATTTGAGGTTCTTAGTTCACATTTTTGATCAAAACTGGGCAGAACCGAGCAGTGTCTCTGTGCATGGTTGGCACTTGGTTTATTTCAATTGGAGTTCTGAGTACAGCCACACGGGTATGCTTGGCTGTTGTTGGACCCTATGACATTAAGAGTGCTGTGCATGTGTGACCATCTCTCCAGTCTGCACAGACCTTCTATGGGGGGCCTATAATAAGATGCCTGGGGGTCCCAGAGGTGGTTGCCACACATCAGACATCTGTGGCAGAGCCTGCCAGTGTGTCATCAATGGCTGGGATGGGGATAACAACTACTTTAAGGGAACTTCTCATGGTGGTTGTGCAGCGAGTGAGCAGGAGGAGCAGACTGATGTATAGTTTTGCAGGATAAGATGCTGTATAACTTGATGGGAGTCCAGTGGGCGGTCCTAATCAGGGATTGACAGCCTGCCCTGTATGCGAGTGCAGAGATGAGTCAATCACTGACTAGGAATAAAAAGCAGGGATTTAAAAGAAATAAAATGTCATCCCTATCCCACAAAATTACTACTCTTTTCTTACCTGAAAAAAAGAAGCGCGCAAAAGTAGCCATTGGTGCAAGAATGCACCAATGACTGTTGTCCGAGACAGTGAGCAATAAGAGGCATGTATTAGGGAAATGGGATACTTTTGAAAAGTGTTCCATTAGGTTTCCTTTTAGGCATGGGTAAATTGTGAAGTGGATATTTTGGAATTGTTAGAATCCATTTAACAGATTTGTCACTGCTGTCATGGCTTTAAAGGGGATTTGCCGAGAGATTCTTACCCCTCTCTTGTTAACACAGACAATGGGCAACAAAAACATACTGAGTCATGAAGCTGCAGGGGAGAGGGAGGGGTTGAGGAGTGAGGAATCCAAGGGGGGCGCGTCTCAAAACTTAAGTGAAATAATAAACAGTACAAGAGTGGATTTTCAATACAACAAGACAGCCTCAGATGCACTGTCAGGAGCCTTATCTGCTAATGTAATGTAAACAATCCCGGGGCTGAAAAAGAAGGGGATGCACAGAGCTGGGATAAGGGATCTTGACAAAGTACACTGAATAAAAAAACTAACTTGTGGATTCTATATACAAAAGACAAAAACCTATTCTACACAGCAGCTTGAAAGCTTCTTCATGTTCCCTGTCATCAGATAAAGCAGGTATCTAATCACACTACAACTAGTTTATTCTGTATACAAAAGAAAACATATTGCTACCCGGTGCCTTAAAAACTTCTGCAGCTCAGTCTCATCAGATAAGAAGCTCTCTGCGCAAGCCCGTCCAGCTCGTCAGGCCGTATCTAATAGAAGCTTTGAAGTAACCAAGGGCATGTAAGCAATGCTGTAGCTCTCTGACTGCAATTTTTGTAATCGCATATATTTAGAAAAGTGATTAAAAACCTATTTTGGAGGATCCCACGTCAACATTACATCGTGGCAAAACCCCTTTAATTATGGAAGCTAATGCTGATGTGACCACATTAAGTACAGGCAGTCCCAGAGTTACAAACATCTGACTTCCATATGGCTCATACTTAAAGGGGTGTTCCCACAAAGCAAAGTCACTGCACAGGTTGGCTCTCAGCTAGCTGCCAACTGACTGTGCATGAGAATCAGGGGGGTATTGCGTGCGGCTCCCCATTCACCTCTATGGGAGATCCAGAACATAGCTGAGCACACACACCGCTATATTCTGAATTCCCATGAAAGGACTGGTGTAAGCAGCACCCTCCTGATTCTCGTGCATGGTCGGGTTGCAACTAGCTGAGAGCCAACCCATGGGAACACCCAGGGAATGTCGGCAATTTTTTTTTTTTTTTTTTTTTTATTAAATAAAGCCCCTGATCCATATTTCTTTTCCTCAGTCGTTTTATTTCCCGATTGTAAAATTTCTCTATTCGCCATCTCTATATGATTGTGGGGAAACCTTCTTGCATGCATGCTTTAACAGCAGTCAGATACTTTACAGCAGCTTCATGCCCATAGGATTCTTAAGACAGATTCTGTCCCATAGACTTGTATAGGAGAGTTTTCACTGTGAGGGGAGAGGGGGAGCTGTGATAACCTCTTGTGACTGGTGGATCCTGTGTTATCTGTACACAATGGTGTCTCCTTTAAGTGTGACCCTGCTTTTACTGATAATGAGCAAACTGCTGAAAATCTCCCTCTACAGAACAGGAATGGTCAGCCAACTATGAGGCTTAGTGGCCAGAGTGAAAACTACAGGACTTAAGAATTATTAAAAAAATATTGAAAGTGATCTGGAAAATTAAAAAAAAAAACATAACCAAAAATTCCTAAAAAAATGTGTTTAACATAAAAATGTGAGTTAAACAATGTTTTTTGATGACACATTCCTTTTAAGTATGAGCCATATGCAAGTCAGATGTTTGTAACTCTGGGACTGCCTGTACTTAATGTGGTCACACATCATCATTTGCTTCCATAATTAAAGCCATGACTGCATTGACAAATGTTAAATGGATTCTAACCATTCCCAAATCTATTGACTTATGAAATGGCAATACCACTTTAAGTGACCCATTAGGCTTTTTTTTTGGCAGGGGTAAATTGTGAACTTCATGGGGAATGCTGTTTGGGATGGGGGGGGGGGGAGGGATACTGGTGGCTGTTGGGCTGGAGTCTGAACCCATTTACTTTAGTCCTAGGCACCTTGGCTCTCCCTTACTCCTTTAGCAGTGTTGTATACTATATACTGCAGCTGCTTGCACATGTGCCACCAGATGTGACTGGAAGGCCATCCCAGGCCGAAACATTGCATATTTGGATTTACAACACTGCCATTTGCAGTATCTTGCTTGATGGTTGCATCTTGGAGAGTTGCTATACCTGGTAATCTAACTGTTTGCTGTATATAAATATACATTTAATCAGTTCAGTTGATCTACAGCACCTCATCCTGAAGTATTGAAGCCTCCACAGACTCTCATAACAAAGGGGTGTGGGACCAGTTTCCTGGAGGAACAAAAAGTAAAGCGAACTCTTCTGAACAGGGGCACAGACCACAAAATAAACATGAGGCATTAACCCTTCCCTATACTATCATCAAGGTGCCTGCTCCAACTTGCTTATGAACAAACCTACAGGTTCTTGCATCTGATTAGGTGATCACCCCAACCAAATCTTATTTAATGAAGGAAAGTATAAAAAATACTGCTGTGGTCTTCACAATCCTCTTGCAATAGGACAAGCTGGATGGCAAAACAAGTGCTAGGAATAGGCCAAAAGCAATTTGAATGAAAAATCATGGTTATTCCACCAATTGATTTCTGAACTCTTCTGACTTAAACCATTAGTCTTATTGTTTCTAAATAAATATGAACTTGTTTTCTTTGCAGTATTTGAGGTCTGACAGCTTCGTAACCTGTGGACCTTGTATTATGAGGAACTTCTCGGGTAGAGCTGCTTCTGGTCTACAGCGACCTGTGAACTCTTGCTATATTGACCTTCTGTAATCTACTTATTAATGAAGATCCTTTGGCGGCACAACGCTCTGCAATGTGTTGCTCTAGCTTTTGAAGTTATAACCTCCCTTTTAGTGGCTTTTTAATGGATCCAGGTTAACAATCACTGGTAAATGTGTCCGGTTTATCTCTTTACACAGCACAAGGTTAATAAGTTGTTAGGTGCTCTGGTTGAGGAGGAGTAATTGCTGGGTATGCACAGCACATGTTCAGTATTTTCCAGCACATCCTAAGAGGACACTGACCACTTCTGTCCATATTTCAGACACTGCATGTTTTTTTTTTTTTGGTTTTTTTGGACAATATTTGGCAGCAGCCGGAGCACGTGAGGCTAAATGTTTACAGCAGAAAAGAACTGTCCCTTTTGCCTTATGTCAAGGCAACATTTGTATTTAGGTCCATTGGAAAGTGCAGCAGATTGTGCACTGGGCCACAACATAAGGTATTTTGTGCAGTTTTATTGTATTTTTCGGACTAGAAGACACCCCCACATTTTAGATGGTAGTGGGGGGTATAGGAAAGAGAATTTTCTGCAAAAAAGTGCAGAACGAAATGTAGTTTTTATTGGTACCATTTGGGGATAGATGACTTTTTGGTCACTTTTTAATCCAGTTTTGTTGGGGGATATTAAATGATCACAATTTTGGCTTTTCTTTTCTTCTACAGTGTGTAGATAAATCATGTATTTCAGTAGATTGGACTTTTACAGATGTGGTCAATGCCAAAGATGTGTGCAAAAGGGGGTGATCTAAATTTTTTTTTTTTTTTTTTCCCTTGAATACTTAGTCCCCCTATCGTACTTGACTCGCTGGGGGGGCACCACTTCCTATGTCCTTATAATACAGCAGTACTGCTGTATATAGGACATTCATTCTTTACATATTACACCCTGCCATAGGCTGGGTGTAATGGGGATACAGTCATCCCTTGCTCTATTGCAGTTCACTTATTGTGGCTTCACTGTAATACTTTTTTTTTATAAATAAAAAGCAAATCTATCTGTATCGCAGGATTTTGCAGTATGGAATGGATGGCAATAAACCACAGCACTGTTTTCTGTATCCTGGACACTGATTAAGAGCACAGTGTTAAGAGTGTGGAAAGGTTTTATAGAGCTTTAGAATATTTATAAATATAATGCCGCTACTTTGCAGATTTTCACCTATTGCAGGGGTCTCTAGAACGTAACTCCAGCGATAGGTGAGGAATCACTGTACATACATGGTAGCTGCAGAAGCCTGCATCAGGCTTTCTGCTGCCATGGCAACTTTTTTTTTTTTTTTTTTTTTTTTTTTCCACTGCCCCCTTGCAATTACATTGCAGGGGTGATCGGACTGCTCATTCGGTTGGCAGCATTGAAGGTGTTAAGAGCAGAGATGGATCCGGCTCCATCCCTGCTTCTATCCACTGCCACCACCCGACGGCACCATACTGCCGCCGCTGCCTGCAATGAGCTGTCTCTGGCTGGCAGGAGGCTGGAGAAGAGCGGCGACTGGGTTTAACCATTTCAACTCTGCCACCGGCTTCCCACAGCATCACTCTTCTCCAGCCTCCAGCTGCAGTATATTCAGACTATAAGACACACCCCTGTTCCCTCCCCAACCCCCATCTTAGGGAGGGGGGGAATGTTTTATAGTCTGAAACATACAGTTTATCAAATATATATTCTGCACAAAATATTGTCAAAAACAAAACGGCACACCATGAACTGTCTGAAATATGGACAGAAGGGATCCGTGTCGGCTTAGGATGTGCTGAAAATACTTAACATGTGCCGTGCATACCCAGCAACTACTCATTCCTCAACCGGAGCACCTAACAACTGATTAACCTCATGCTGTGTAAAGAAATAACGACACATTTACCGAGATGTTTTAACCTGATACCATATTAAAAAAGCCCTGTGACTATGAATTTGTGAAATGTATATTTGTATGCAAACATTTAGATTACTAGGTATAGCAACTCTTTGATGCAACATTAGTTTATATAATTATATATATATATATATATATATATATATATATAGGGCCGTCTTACCCATTGGGCCAGGTAGGCACCTGCCCGGGGGCCCCATGTGAAACGGGGGCCCTATGAGGGGTACAGTGCACAACACAAGGCTTCGCTTCAGTCACTTTAAAAACAACAACCCCCCATAGGCTGCACTGCGTCTCTGCAGCCTGTCCTGCCTGAGCAGCAGAAAAACTCATGAGCCGGCAGAGAAAGCAGAAGCCGCAGGCATCCCCCCCTCCCGTCCGTCTCCTCCTCCCCCGCCGGGAAGTGTAAGCTCATTCCTCCTAACTCCACTCTCACCTTCAGACTGACCCCCGGCTACCCCCCATCCCGGCTGTCTGTCACTTCGCTGTGGCCGCGGTCAGTGACTTCTATCAAGCTGCAGCCCTACACTGGGTCCCGGCTCATCACATCCCAGGAAGGTACAGGGGCTACCTAGGGCAGTGACTGACAGGATGCTGAATCACTTGCTATATCTATAACACCATGAGTTTTGGGTTTTCAGCCATCCTGTGCCCCCCCAGCAACTCATAAGTTATATAGACTCCCAGCAATGGGCCAGGTGACCAGGAAATGGCTGACTACATGGTGTTATAAGATATAGCATGCGGTCGCCAACCTGTGCCCATAAGAATGCCACAGCTTCTGCAGCTATACAGCAAGGTAATACTCTATTACAAAATCCTAAGGATTGGGACTTTGAAAAAAATAAAGTAAATGAAAAACGGAAAAAAAATCTCCACAAAACCGCCCCATAAAAACACTTTTATATTAAGAGAGGAAAAAATGACATAAACACTTAAGCATCTGGCTGAAAAGTCTCAATACCACAACTACGATTTTGTATTTTTGTCTCCCCCTGCGTGTTAACAGTCATAACTATATTTTTCTGTGACGCATTGTATTAGGAAATTGTTTTATGTGCTAAGTAGTTTTTGTGGGTTACGTAGTTTGTGTTTACATATCAATTACTGCAGTATTTTTTAAAGAAAAATTATTACAATCAAATTTCACACTAAATAACCTATTAATGAATTCTACAGTTTATTACGGTCGTGTGGATACCTAACATATGCAGGGTAGTTTTTTTTGTGTAATATATGCACAATAATTTAATACTTTTTTTTTCTACACTTTTTTTTTTTTTTTTTTTTTTATTCCCAGTAAGGGATAATTATTTTTACATCTTTTTGTCTTTTATTTTTTTACACCGTTATGCACACTCACTTATACTGTATGCAAGTACATTATACTTCTGTATACTCCTGTATGCAAATACATTAAAATCCTGTGTACTCCTGTATGCAAATACATTATACTTCTGTATGCTAATACATTACACTCCTGTATACTAAGGCTATGTTCACACGGCTTAATTGCGGGACGTAATTACGCCCCGCAATTACGCCGTGTGGACGGGGGCGGGAGCGGGGGATTAAGCATGGGGGCGGCACTTCGCCGGCCCCATAGACTCTGCACATGCTAAGCGGCGCGTATACCCGTAGAAAGTGACATGGTCAATTATCTCCCCGCCCGGCGGCATCCCGGGCGGGCAGAAGAGACGTAATCCATAGTTCTCTTGAGGAACTGTGAATTACCGTAATGAATGGGCCTTTTTCGGCCCGAATTGGGCACTTCGGCGCGTAATACGGACCGAAATACGGCCCATTATAAGCCGTGTGAACATGCCTTATACATAACACCACCTGTAGCCACACCTGTATACTTTCTGTAAATGCTAATACATTACACCCTGTATATGAATCATTACAATGCCTGTATGCTAATACATTACACTCTCTATACTCCTGTATAATAATACATTACAACTTCCTGTATATGAATACTTTACAATCCAGTATGCAATACATTACACTCCTTCTAAACTCCAGTATAATGTTTAATACATTACAACTCCTGTATACATAATACATTACACTATTGTTGCTAAACATTACATCACTGTAATAATCCTCTAAGCCTAATACATTAACACTGTGTCAGCATTACCATAGGCAGTTGTTTGGATAACACACTGTGTGTGCCCTAGACAGTCATGCATACTATACAGACAGCTTCTTGGGCTACTCTAGGTCCCCAGGGCTAACTTTATACATATTCCCTGCAGGCTTTTTTTCCCCCCATCATGCACTGGGAAGTCCGGTAACCCGATGTGGGTCTGGGAATTCATTCTCGATTATGCTGCAGCATGGACCTCAACAATCAAGGTTAAAAATGGCGAGAAACGGAGGGCTTCAAACCTGGTCCCCCTGCCATTCATGAAGATTAAAAAAAGTGAAAAAAACATAAGTGAACCAAAAATTAGTTAAAAAAATTTTGGTGCCTACATTGCATAAAAAAAATACGAAATACTTCAACATCCACATGACTCGTAAAACCATTTAGAAAAATTAAATTTAACATTTAGTTTAAAATGTGAATGTGTAAATTATTTTGAAAAACAAATTCAGAAAAAACTTCCTGTTTCATGCTGGAAATTTCTTTTTAAAATAATAGCATGTAGTTTAACATGTAAACCCATAAACTACTCCCAGCAAAAATCCAACTTCCCCGCTGAATAACAGACCTCATACAAATGCTTCAAGCATTAAACATAATGGGCCTCATTTATCAAAGACTGTCGTAATAAGTCTATTTGTTTGTTGAGCCAGAGTAACCAATCAGAGCTCTCGCTTTCATTTCCTCTACTGCCCTGAGAATTAAAAGCCCTTTATTTAAGTCCATTACCTGATTGACACTATGCGCAACAGAAACAGTCGTTATTGTAGATAAGTATTGATAAAAGTTGGTTTGGTGGGCCCAGTGAACAGCTCTGCCCAGGGGCCCATAATGTTAAGACGGCCGTGTGTGTGTGTGATTATTTATATATATATATATATATATATCTCCAAGCAGAAAATTCACAGCAGTCACATGGTAGTGAAAAAATGTGTTTGTGGGAATAAACACATTTTTTTTCACTACTACGATGTGAGTGCTGCGAATTTTTTGCTTGGATATTGAATGTGGAGTCTTTTGGCCGGACTTGTCTTTCGCTTGCACCCCGCTTTTATCTAGTATTGGGATGTGCTGCTTCTTTCACTTTTTCTATATACATATATATATATATATATATATACACATACACCCACACACACACACACACACACACACAAACACACACACACACACACACAACCAGCTCTGGAAAAGAATTGAGACCACTGCAGTTTTCTAAAAATCAGCATCTCTACATTGTCTGACAGCCATCTCCATTTCCAGTTCAGTTGAATTCCAACCAACGTCCACCTCATGTCTACTTGAAGTGCTTCGATTAGGGGACACCTCAGAAGTGTGAAAGTATAAAAAAACAAAAAAAAAACCAACTGCTGTGGGTCTTCACAATCCTCTTGCAATAGTACAAACTCCTGGAGCAAAACAAGTCTAGGAATAGGCCAAAAAATTTGAAAGAATAAATAACTTTTACCATTCCAAAGAGTTGAAACGAAAACTCCTTTCCCTGACTCAGAACCTTAATCTTGTTGTTTCTAAAGAAATATGACCTTGTTTTATTTGCATTATTTGAGGTCTGATTTCTCATTTACTGCAAATAAACACAATTTCTTGCTTTGATTTTCAGACATGTCGCTATATAATAAAATAACTATGTACACTTTTCTCCAATACCTACCATTGAAGAAAAATCAAACTGAAGATTTTTTTTTTTTTCTTAAATTACTGATGGATAGACTATTGCTGTCCTCAGCTGTGAGTGTATGATGGCCCCAAATGCAGTCAATATAGAGCCTTATTATAATAAAATCACAAACCCCAGAATATTTATCATATTATGATATAATTGCTCCCCAGAGCGAGAACCCTAATTTTGTGACTTTATTCTTGGTGGGGGAAGGGATGGGGTATATTACATAATTAAGAAGCCTCCACAAAATGCTTTGATGACGGCAACCTTCCTACCCCTTTAACCATTCCTGTTCCTCATTTTTTAAACCTTACAGCCACAATTAAATGTTACTTTGTATTGCTTTAATAATCAAATATGGATACAAGCATTTAAGTGCAAAGAAAATGATCCATGCTTTTTTAAATTTTGCGATTAAACAGGAAAGTGTGGCGTGCACATGTATTCAGCCCCCTGAGTCAATACTTTGTATGACCACCTTTAGCTGAAATAAGCTGCAGATTGTTGGGACATCTCTACTGACTTTGCACATCTAGAGGCTGGATATTTTTTATTTATTTATTTTTTTTTCCCCGTTCTTCTCTGTAAAATAGCTCTAGCTCAATCACATTGATTGGTCAATGTTTGGCCAGCAATTTTCAAGTCTTGCTGCTGGTTCTCAATGGAATTTACATCTGGACTGTGGCTGAGCCATTGAAACACGAATATGCTTTGATGTAAATCATTCCATTGCAGCTTTGGCTGTAGGTCTAGTTATTGAGATGGGGGCATAGGTTCACCTTCTAGCAGGATATGTCTTTTGCAGCCTCTGACAAAATACTGTTGGAAATCCGACGGCATTAGGTGATTGCTAGACTACGGTTGTAGCCCAGATTTGTGTGAAAGCCACGGTAATTTTTTCGCATTTGTATGAGGCAAACAGCAAATCCTGAGCATAATCTGGCTGAATATACATGGTGCATATTCTGCCAGACTTTTATACAGCATAGGTTTTTAACAGTTGTTAGACTATGGGTTTTTCATTGCTGTCTATGCAGCACAGTGTACCGTTGGCACAGGAATAGCAGCAGATTTTCAGCAGTTTTAGTATTTTGAAACCGCTGAAAAGCTGTGTAGACATAGCCTTAAAGGTTTTCCTCCAGGATTGCCCTGTACTTGGCTTCTTACAGCTTCTCAGTCCCCAGTGAAGCAAAGTCTCCCTTCAGCATGATACGGCCACCGCCATGCTTCACAATGGGGTTGGTGTGTTCATGGTGATGTGCAGTGTTGGCTTTCCTCCACATGTAGTGTTTGGCATTTAGGCCAAAAAGTTCAATTTTGGTCTCCTCTGACCAAGGTCACATTCCACATGCTTGGCAGATTCCCACGTAAATTGCGTTTTACAGACTCTGCAAATGGACCGTCTTGTATGGCTATTCAAAAGGGGTTTGTCTCCTGGCACTCTTCCATAAAGACCAGATTTGTGGAGACCATGACTAATTGTTGTCCTTTGGACAGATCCTCCCACCTGAGCTGTGGATCTCTGCAGCTCTTCCAGGGCGCCCCCGGGTCACTTGGCTGCTTCTCTGATTGGTGCTCTCCTTGTCCGGGCTGTCAGTTTGTGGACGGCCACATCTTGGTAGGTTAGCAGTTGTGCCATACGCCTTCCATCTACAGATGATAGATTAACAGTGCTCCGTGAGCTGTTCAGAGCCTGGGCTATAACTTTATACCAGTATGCTTTGTCACAAGCGCGATGTGAGTCAGTTCAAATGAGATTAGCACATCCATATTTTTCTTTAATCTTCATAAAATAGGTACTGAAAACATGTCGAGCATAAGTAAATAGAGGCACAAAAAATAACTGATCTTTTCAGACCTCTACGGTTCCTTATTCCTAGCACTGATTAAGGATGTGAAAATTGGTGTTCAAAAGTTCACCTACCAATCTGAGCTATTTTGCAAATAATTCCAGCTTCTAGATGTGCAAATCTTGTAGACTGAGAATAAATTACATACAGGTGTACTCGATTTACTAATTGGTTGACTTCTAAGGCCATATTCACACGGCTTAAAACTGGACGTATTTCAGTCCGTAATTACACGCCGTAGTGCGCAAGTTACATGGCTGAAAACGTCCCAGTCATTACGGTAATCCACAGGTCTCAGAACTATGGATTACGTCTCCTCCTCTCCCCTGCTCGGTGAATCCGCCAGGCGGGGCGATAAGGAACATGTCAATTACCAGCGGCGTATACGCACCGCTGGTAATGAATCTCTATTGGCTGGCGAGGTGCCGGCCCCCCGCACCCACCCCCAACAACACTGCGTAATTGTGGGCCGTAATTACGTCCTTCATTTAAGCAGTGTGAACCTAGCCTAAAAGCAATTGGTCTGTAAGGAAAATGAGCCTCTGAACACAACCTGATCATTAAAGAGTAGTGGTAACATTGTGTGTTTTGTTATATTTGCACACAAGGTATTTTTTTGTATACCCCCTCCCTCACCAGTTGTGTGTAATCCATGGACAACATTTTGTTTTACAGTGTCATTAGTCCTGATCATAAAACAATGGCCAGAAAGAATGAGAACATAGAAATGGTTTGTGGTCACCACCGAAGACCACAATACACTCCAAGGTCTTGTCTTGCAATTGCCTATATAGATATATATATATATATATATATATATATATATATATATATATATATATATATATATATAATTTATGAAAAAGCAGCACTTCACAGAAGAAACAAAACATGCAAGCCCTTTACAGCCCTAATTGTAAAGGGGTTACGAAATAAACAAAAAAATCCACAGCACTTCAAAGAAAATCGGTTAAGGGTGGTTTGTTCCTCCAGGCCAAAAAGCAATGTTTCAACCCCTGGACAGGAATAAACAATCATTAACAAATTTTCTTTTTCGTGCCTTGGATGGATGGATGGATATATATATATATATATATATATATATATTATATATAAATATATATATGATATATATATATATAAATTATATATAAGTATATATATTATAACGCTTAAATGTCTTCATTTACAGGAGCGCAGTGATGAACTGGCCACCATGGAAACTATAAACAATGGCAAATCCATCTTTGAGTCTAGAGTGGTGACATTGACAATTTCGTGGCAGGACGCGGGAAGTATTATGCTGACTCGCTGGTAGCATGGCTTAAAACTTTTTCAGAAATATTCCTCATGCAAATAGATGCACAAAACCATTCACAACAGGGCATTCACATTTTATTTTCACTGCCGCACATCATATATGTTTCCTCAAATTGCAGTCTGTAATTAGACTATATAAATATAAACTACAATCATAACCATTTTTACATAACCGAGACCCCCATAGGCACCCCTGTTTAAGGCCAAGTACCTTCTAAGCTAATACTATGGTAGATCCAATACAAAGGTTATTTATCTATAAACCAGATATAGAGTGGTACAGTGACAACTGACTCAGTGAGCTGAAAATCATAATACCAGTTTATTAAAGGCAAAGCTCACACATTTTAAGGACATAACATTGCTAACAATGATGAATATTACTGGGAAACTTGCCAGAGTCCAAGATGAATTTAGCCATCGCCTTGGCATAAGATCAGCAAAGTATGTTGTCCATTTTCTGACCAGTGAGCTGAAGCTTGCAAAGGAACAAATTATTCTTCTCCGGCTGGTGCGAATCGCCTTTTAGTAAGCTGATAATTATAGCTAAACAAAACGATAAACTGGTTAAACACAGGAGAGCTGAACACTTCTCTGCATCTATTCCCTAACGCACCAAAGACATTGTCCCAGCAGGACTTTCTATTTGGTATGGCAGATACTTAACAACGAATGTCCTGGTTTCTGTGAGGATACTGCAGTTTGGTGTGTCAGTAAGCATTAATACTGACTGGCTTGTTTTTCGGAGTTTAGTATGTCTGCTTCCACGAATCCAGGCAGTTTGTCAGGAGTGTGAGGCCACTCCCATGTACCGGATAAAAAAAGAGGCTGAATCGGGCCCTTAAAGGCGAGTCCTGCAGGCCTTGTATTTGGAGCTGGTGGAATCTTTACTGTGAGTGACAAGGTGTCTGTAGTTAACCCCCATACCACCGCCGCATCCAGTAATTGGCCTCTCTGACAAGCCCCATTTTTAAAACTGTCCAGGTCACTTATGTGAGAATAACTTTTTGACACTTTAAACCTATCCATGTGTTCAGACAGACTGTTTTCCTCTGTACACATTGTGCTTTAAAGATAGTAAAGAAATTTTAGTCCAAAAAATTATTGTTTATATTGTGAGTAAATAACTAATAATCGAGAAATTTTACCCAATTTCAAACCTTAAAAAAATTTGCTCTGCATGTAAGAAGTTTTCCACACAAAATATTTATAACTAGCATCTACCATATATTCTGCCGTAGTGTTTGGCATCATTTATTAAAATTTCGTTTTTTTTTTTTTTTAATTTTAACGACATTATGGGGCTTATAAATTTAGTAGGTATTTTTCAAATTTTCATTCAAGAAAAATTTTCAATATACACTTTTTAGGACCAGTCCAGTTCTAACATGACTTTGATTGACCTGTATTTACCATCCATAAGTGACTCTCATCTCTCAACTAATAAACTACACTCCCTTAAAGATTCAAAACCGCATATAGGAAGTTTATTAACCCATTAGGTTGTTTTCACAGGAATTAAATGCAAAGTGGAAAGTAAATTTTCAAAATTTCACTTTTGCAGATTTTTCAATTTATCTACATTAATTGACAAGAATACGGTAAATGTGATCAGGGAAAAGCAAATTAATGATTGATTCCCCATAATTCTGCCGTTTTTCAGAGATCCCGACATGTGTCCCCTTAGAGCATTATTTGGCTCAACACAAAGCCCCAGAATAGGAGAGCACCTACTCTGGTACTCCTTGGGGTCTCATTCTCATTTGACGATTATGATTTAGTGGGGCCATTTCAGGATTTGCGGACACCTAGGTCCAAACTTAATGATAATACCCCTAAAAAAAACCCATATAGGAAACTACAACCCCTTTACGGAATATATCCAGGTGAGAAGTGAGTATATCTAACCCCACACGTTTCACAAAGTTTTTAGCGTTCAGCTCAAATAAAACAATTATATATTTTTCCAATCTATCTGCAAATTATGCTGAAAATCCTTAATTTTAACAAGGAAACTATGGAAAAAAAAGCCCCAAATTGTTACAGCAATATCTTCCATTCGGCAATACCCTACATGTGGTTGTAAGCAGCTTTTTGGGAGCATGGCAGGTGGAGGTACAAGTGAGGGAGCGCTATTTGGTCTTTTGGCGCACAAGATATTGTGGGGCCATGTCGCATCTCCAAAGCCCCAAAGTAACTAAAACAGGTGAAACCTTCCAGAAGTTGCTCCATTTTGGCTTCACACCCCTCATGATATCACCTAAGGGTGTGATTTTTGCATCTTGGGCGCACCGGTGTTCCCGTAGTGTTTTTTTTTTTTGTTTTTCAGCATTGGCCATGGAATTGGGGGGGAAACGCATGTTTCCGCCATTGTTTTTGGGCTTCATTTTACAGTATTTCGCCATACGGATAATGACAGGATAACTTTACTATGGTGGTCTAACAATTACAATGATTTACATTTTATATAGTTTTTTTTTAATGTGTTTATTACTTGTACACAACTGATAAGGCTAGTTTATAAAAAGTTGCGTTTTTAAGTTGTCCGTATTCTGACAGCCATAACATTCTTAATTTTTGCATTACGGAACTGCTTTTATTATGGGCTTGTTTTTTACGAGATTAGTTGATTTTTTATTGATACCATTACGGGGGCATATGATCTAGATCACTTTTTATTAAGGTTTTTGTGAAGCATTTTGAACAAAAAACAAGCAATCCTGGAAGTGTTTTTGTTTTATTTTTATTTTTTACAGCGGTCACTGGCGTATTAATGACAATGCACTTTTACTCAGCAGTTGATACGATTTACAGCGATACCAACATTTGTATATTTGTTTTACACAATAAAAAACACATTTAATTTGGAAAAAGTGAAACACGGTTTTTTGCAATCACCGCAGTCTGAGAGCCATAACTTTTTTATTCTGTGTTATGAGCTGTATAGGGTCTATTTTTTTTTTGCGGATGATATGACGTTTTTATTGGTATATTTTTGGGGAACAAGACTTTATATGATCGCTTTTAAAATCTGTTTTTGTAAGGTAGGGTGAAAGAAAATACTGCAATTCCTAGCAGTGTTTTATTATTTATTTTTTAATAGCGTTCACCTTGCAGTATCAGTGACAAGATAGTTTCTCTCTGTTGGTTGAAGACTATACGGTATACCCAATTTTATGCGTTTTTTATTTGAAAGAGCACACTTTTTTTGAAGAAAAAGGTTGTTTTATTGTGTAAAACAATATTTATCATCGCTAGCTTCTAATAGCCATAACTTTTTAATTTTTCCGTATACAGACTGTGAAAGAACTTTCTTTTTGCGGATGAACTGACGTTTTAAAATTGGCCCACACTTTTATATGTAGTTTTTGATTACTTTTTACTCCCCTTTTATGTGCTGCTGGATGAACAATAAATCGCTATTCGTGACTGTTTTCTGGTTTTTTTTTTTTTTTGTTTTTTTTTTTTGTTTTTTACTACATTCACCGTACGGGTTAATTTAACATACAGAATTTAATAGGGTGGGTCCGCTACGCACGGCGGCGATACCAAATAATGGCTACTTTATTATTTGAATCCTATTTTTTAGGCATTGGCGTTTGTAAAGGGAAAAGGGCCGATGTACCATGATTTATTTTAATTTTTGTGTTTTACTTTTTTACACTTTTTTTTTTTTTTTTTTTTTTTTTAGTTTTTCGATACTTTATACACTTTCACCCAGGGTGGAATTGCATGAACGCTGTCCCAATCATTCATAGAATAGATCACACACCCGCTTATAGCTGTATGCTGATCTCCCGGCAACTAGTCTGTCACGCCAGCCCACAATGCATTGTGGCATCAAGACCGTCACCAGACAACCCCGGTATAGCTGTCCATTCGTGTCCGGGCTGTCTGGTAGGAGATTCAGTAGCGGGCGCTCAGCGCCGTTACTGCGCCGAGAACGGTGGGCAGCGAGAGCTCACACCAGCCGCCCGCTGAGCTGCGAGTCGCGGACCACGATGTTCGTGTACATCGGGGTTAATCCCCCGCTACTGGAGCGCACTCCGGCCGTGGGGGATGCGGCTAGATGCCTGGTCTCGCGGTAATATACCGCTGGTTTCATGCCAGCGATCTTGTGCGCGATCCGCTTGTGAGCGCGCAAGATCGCCTTGACGTACTCATAACGGCGAATTTGGCGGGATACCCTAACCCGATCATTGCGTATGAGAGACTAACAGATATGTCTGTAAGGGTTTAAAGGAGTTGTCTCACTACAAAGGCTTTCCAGCCTACCTCAGTGGTTGGCACCATGTATATTTTTGAATTCAGGGGGCGTGCCTGCTGTCTTGCCTCTTCTCCTCCCCCTTGCCCCTCAGCACACAGACAACTCTCCTCCTCCGACGCAGTACTTCTAGTACCAGGCAGGGGGAGGGCGAGGGGTTTGCCCTGCCAGTTTAACCCCAGTGTGCCTGCCTACATCTGCCTGCTCACTGCTGAATCAGCCATACTGTCTGTGGCTGACTCTGCTGCTCCTCTTCCAGAGTCAGCGTAAAGACAGCAGGAGAGGTCGATCATGAGGGCTCTATGGAGCCAGAGGTCTGTGAAGGCTGAGTATGCTAATGGTGGGGCAGAGCAGGGTGGGAATGTAAGTGTTCCTAACCCCCTGCATAAACATACACATCTCCTCGTGACATCTCAAGCAACCACAAATAACAAACCCCTTCTGTGCTGTCCTCCATCAGAACAGACATCATGCAGCTGTGAATTGTTTACAATAAATCACAATGGTGTCACTAATACAGCAGAGCAGGGAGGAGGATATGAACCGATCACATGCCCCCCTCTGATCTGTTCTAAGTAAGTATAGTCAAAGCTCCACAGACACCCCTCATGATTATAGTAACACACTTCAACTGCGTCCACATCCTACTGACCACAGATCAGCCTCACCTCTGCTCTCATCCTGTGTGGAGAGCAGGAGGGAGCAGGCACACAGGGTTAATCCAGGTAGCACAGCTACATAGACACAGAAGCCAGAGCCCTCACCCTCCCTTCCCTACAGAAGCATCGATACTGTGCTGGAGGGGCTCTGTGCTCCGACCTGTATTGAGAAGCAGATGAGTCACCAGCACTGGCAGCCAGTGAGAAAGATCAACAGGTCAGTGGCAATAGTGATTTGAGGAGCTGATGCACTCCTACTACCAGGGATAACTCAAAATCAGTAGGACATTTGTAATGAACATATTTTGCAAAGCTGCTTGTTTTTTTAAAGATCTTTTAATTAAAATCCAGTCATTGTAGCGAGACAACCCCTTTAACCTAGTCAGGAGGAACCAATGTCTAGTGATTGCTCAGCTGTGCAGTCTTTTTGTTTTGCCTAAATGATGGCATTTTCTGCCATCTTGTCTAATAAACCCAGGCAGCACCTGGAATTTGGACTGTTACCTGCGTCTGACTGTGGAAGCTTGCCTACCTGATGCTAACCTCCACAGGTTGTATAAAAGCCAGCCCCTTCCACCTCTTTAACACTTTACTTTCTTCTTTGAATGATGGCTTGGGAGGCCTGTGTCAGAGCTGTGCCACCAAGTGCTGGCTGTATCATTGAGAGAAATAGAAAAGCTGGCTTTTTTTTTTTTTTTTTTTTTTGCTCTGGGACCATATCTGCTTGATCAAACAGGCCACATGGAATGATTTTTTGGGCCTGGAGTATGTGTAATCCTACATAGAACTACAGTGTATACTTGCCGTTTTATTGCTTTACACATTACTTTTAGGTGTACATTTTGGTGAATACCTTATACATGACATAACCATCTTTATCACTTGTCTGTCACGACATTTTTTGCAGCTTAATAGATGCCATAGAATGTACTTTGTTGGAAAAGTGTGCACTCCCTCTTACTCCTCATCCTTTATAACAGCTACTGTGGTGTTTCTTATACACAGGACAGCACGTGCAGCTCCCAGGAGGATCATTTGCTTATACAAGAAGGGAACCTCTTGGAGTTTGTGTAGGGATCGGAGCCTGGAATTACCCTTTCCAGATTGCTTGCTGGAAGTCAGGTCCTGCTCTAGCATCTGGTAGGTACATCGACTGAAAATCATAAATGTTAAAAGAAAACCGATCTGTGCAATTTTGTGAAAACCAAATGTTGCTTGACCTGATTTAATGTGGATCTGTGAGCAAAAGGCCTCATAGGGTATGTTCACACGGCTTATTTTGGGGCACATTTTGCGGCATACTCCGCTCTAATACAAGCAAAATGCGTCCCAATCATTACGGTAATCCACAGTTCTCATGGAGAACTATGGATTACACTTCCTCTCCCCGCTCGCACAATACAATCATACTGTACACGCGGGGAGATGAGTGAAAGCGCCACGAATGACAGCGCGACTCTCCGAACGCCTGGCATAATTTCAGGGTGTACTGTATGCCCCGCAATTAAACCGTGTGAACAGACCCTTATAATTCGGGCCAACAGGTGTCTGCCTAGATGCTAAAATAAGGAGATTCGCTCACCCTTGGAGACTTCAGGTGGAGGAGCCCCTTTGTACACCGGAAAAAACAGATTCACGTCCACGACAAACTAATTCTAATTAAATTATTTTATTTGCCTACACAATCTCCATCATGGAGAAAGCTACAACCCAAAAAAGGCAGGTTAACAATGTAAGACGCTAATGTGTTTTGGAGAACTAGACTCCTTATTCATGGCATAGCTATTCTGCGTACCAGAACCACTCTTTAGGCTATGTTCACACGGCTTAAAATGGGACATATTTTGGTCCGTAATTACGCGCCGAAATGCGCAAATTACGGGCTGAAAACGTCGCAGTCATTACGGTAATCCACAGTTCTCATAGAGAACTATGGATTACACCTCCTCCCCCCCGCTCGGAAAATCCGCCGGGCGGGGAGATAAGTGACTGTGAATTACTAGGGCTTTTACGCCCCATGGTAATGCAAGTCAATGGGCCAGCGAGGTGCCCCCCGCCCCCGTCCAAACGGCGTAATTGCGGGGCATAATTACATCCCACAGTTAAGCCGTGTGAACATAGCCTTATACTCCTTACTGGATCAACTCCTAGTGATTGCAGCTCATCTACTTAGATGCTGGTCAGGTGTATGCTCCTTATCCTGAATAGTATAATATACTCACCAATTCCACTTCAGCATTACATTTAATTTTAAACATTGCTTTTCAGCTGATGTTTTTTAAAGTCCATCTTTTTATGAGGAATTACTCTAAAAAAAATCTTCTCTCAGACGCTGATCTTTACTCCAGTATCTGGGTCCTGCACCCTCTTCTCTTTCCCCATATTTGGCAAGATATTTTTCGAGGGGTTCAGCTAATTTGTGGCTCCTGTCCCCCCTGTCGTTCCTTCCTCAACCCATGGTGACGCTCTTAAAGGTCTAGCTCTTCTGGCTCGAGTCCCCTTTTTGGCTCCATTCCCATTTCAGAAACAGTTTAAAACGTGAATGCACTCGCTTTGGAAAATCTTTTCCCGCCCAAAAAAATTCGGCAGCTTTTCATGGTGAAGGTTTTGATTGGGCTCTGGGAATTCCTTTTTTTCTGCAATAAGTCTTGTGGTGGTGGTGACATCCTTCAACTGCCCACCTCCCACCCCAATCTACAAAATTACTGTTTCTTCACAACAGGCTATCCTGTGTAAGACTGTAGGATCTATAGTTGGTTGTGCCAGGTCAAAATGTTGACTGCAACCTCTGCAGTCCAGCTAATTGAGAGATCTGCAGTGCCATACTTCATTTAGGCTTATGGAGCTCCAGAGAGGGCGACAGGTGCAATGCATCAATTTACTGGCATCTGGTGTGGTCTGAAATTGGTGCCATGTGAACGCACCCTTTTCATGACCAAAAGGGCCCCCTAAATCATTATAGCGGGCCCCCAACCCAGCCCTCAAGGCCCACCAACGGGTCATCTTTTCGGGATCTCCCCCCAGAATGCACTGAATAATTAAAAATCACCTGTGCAGCTAAGGAAAGCGGGAAAACAGACCTTTTGGGTGGGGCTGAGGACGGAGTTGAGGGCCCTTATTATAAAAGTTGCAGAGCTCTTTTTGCAAAAACAATAAATTGTTCTTAAAAACCCCCAATTTTAAAGGGTTCTTTATTTTCTCTAGAATTTTTCAATTTAAATTTTTAAGAATGTATAAATTAACTAAAAAAACAAAACGTTTTAAATTTTTTTTTTTTTTAAAAAAACTAGGGGCAAGCCGTCTCCCTTCATCCTATCACAGGGGTTTTGCTTGCAAAGGGTTTGCAAGAGGTGGGGCCCCCGCAGGCTCTTTTAATGTGGAAGGGGGGGCAAAGCCATGGGGTTCCCTGTAAACATCCCAAAGTGGCCAAAATATCAAATTTACTGCAGTGTCCCCCCCTGGGGTCCAGGTAACTCCCCGGGGCTAATGAAACATGTGATAAAAAGTGGCTTGAAAAATTCTGGTCTTAATAAATTTACAAAATCCAATTGGCTCTGTGCATTTGAGAAGATTTTTTTTAGGCTTCTGCAAAAAAAAGGAAATTTTAAGAATAGATGGTGAAAATACACCAAAATTCAAGACTGCATCTCCCAATTTCCCTGGAGTTTTAATAGCTGGCAATATGGGTTTTCCCCCCTTCAAATAGGGAACTTAAAGAGAACCGTTGTAGTTTATGCCCCCTTGTGAGGGGGGCACAAACTAGTGGGCAGACCTGCGTTTCCAGCGCTGTGTCCTTATTCTGTAAGATGCTGGAGTTTGAGTATTAATGTCAAATCTGCAGTTTTCAGCCAAAAAGTCCATTAGTCTTTCAAACCCCCCCACCTTTTTGCTAGCCCCACCCACTTAAATGATCTATTCTTTGAAAGGTAGAAAATGTGACTAATGCCAGGGCGGGCTAGCCTTTTGGTGGGTGGGGCTAAACACCTGCTCATGAATAAGATTCATGGGGTAAATCTCTAAAAATGCAGCATCTTTCAGAATAAGGGGCACGTGCTGGGAACGCAGGTCTGTCACTAGCTTGGTGCCCTGAAAGGGGGCATAAAAAGTGACCGGTTCCCTTTAAATCCCTTTAAGAATGTCTTATTGTGATTTAAATGGGTTTTGGGTTTTTTTTGACCATAGGTCCTAATCCATGAAGTGCTCTACTTATTTGTTTTTGGGTTCAGGATCCCCTGCCCAATATCCGCCTTCCCCTTTTATTTTTTTTTAAAACCTTTTCCTTTTGCCTTCCCCTTTATGTCCCACAAACTTGTTCCCTTGCCTTTTGCATCTTAAGAAGGGGCCATTTCAACAATAATATCCTAGCATTACTGACTGAAATAGGGCTAGATGACCACCTTGGTTGGGTGTTCAGCCAAACCTTTGATTTTTAGGGGAAATAGGGGTTCAAGCATGATAAATTTCACCCAAATTTCCCAAACCTTGTTCTCCAGGGAGGTATTTGCCAAATGTCTGTTTCCCTTTCAGTTCAATGGGGATAAGGGAAGAATCCCCTGCCCCGTGGGAGAACCCTTTTTGGGGTTTGGGAGGGGGAAGAATTGTCCGGCTCAAAAATATAGTAGTGGATGTTACTTTTTAAATGAGAAATTGGAGGCCCGAAACCAGACGACCTGTAGAATGGGGCTGCAGGTTATTGGTTTCAAAAAGCTGTAGTAACATCCTAAGAAATTTTCAACAGTTGCATTCCCCAAAAGTTGGTGCAATAAGCCCAGCGCAACCTTAATTGCCAAATATTGGGGGTTGCACCACATTGTTAGAATTAACATTTATGATTTTTTTGACACAAAAAACCTAGGAGTAGAACAGCCAGACCAGGTTTTAAAAAGGTGGTGCCTGAGCCAGACTTGGGGTATTGGCTCTACACTGCCCTGTATGACCTGCAGAATAACAGCCAGACCAGGGTAAAGGTGGTGCCTGAGCCAGACTTGTGGTATTGGCTCTACACTGCCCTGTATGTATGACCTGCAGGAGAACAGGCAGACCAGGGTAAAGTGGTGCCTGAGCCAGACTTGTGGTATTGGCTCTACACTGCCCTGTATGTATGACCTGCAGAAGAACAGCCAGACCAGGGTAAAGGTGGTGCCTGAGCCAGACTTGTGGTATTGGCTCTACACTGCCCTGTATGTATAACCTGCAGAAGAACAGCCAGAGCAGGGTAAAGGTGGTGCCTGAGCCAGACTTGTGGTATTGTCTCTAAACTCACCTGTATGTATGACCTGCAGAAGAACAGGTTCATATATTCTACACTTCTTGATTGAGAACTGGCCTGTCAGAACCAACGTTAATACATGTCGCCCAAAGTGTTAAATGTACTTGATTCTTACAAGAGTTTTAGGGATGCCTATTGCCCTATAGCATTATCCCTTGCTCACATTACATCTCCTGCAGTGTAAGCTTGCAGTAATCTAGATCAGTGGCCCCCAACCTTTTTTCCACCAGGGACCGGTTTGATGCACGACAATTTTTCCACGGCCCAGTGGGGGGCAGGGTTATGGAGGGGGTTGGATGTTTAGAAGCACACACAAAAAAACCCCAAAAAGTGTATACTGTGTCATTTAGGTATATCATATGGGTAACCTGACTTGTCAGCTCTGTGGGTCGCATTATACATGGTGTATAATATAACATATGTAATAAGCTTGTCCCTTATAGAGATATATGCCCCTGTAATAATAAATTAGCCCCCCCCAGTAGTAATGATGGCTGGCTCGCTGCCCCCCAGTAGTAATGATACATAGCTGCCCCCCAGTAGTAGTGATACATACGTAGCTGCTCCCAATAGGCAGCCAGGGCAATAAAAAAAAAGTAATAAGTCACTCACCTTTCCCGGATCCTCGGCCGAGCTCCTCCTCCCAGCAGCTGACTCGACGCTCCGAGCGCCACTGGGGGTGTAGTCACTGCCCCCCCAAAGGGCCCCCCCCCCCCCCCCCCCCCCCCCCCCCCCCCCTA
>JAODAL010045881.1:0-31492 GCA_025379985.1 Phyllomedusa bahiana | reverse complement strand
ATTCGGATAATAAAAGGTTTTTTGGAAATATCAATTCACCTGTGGTGACTACAAAATTTGGTTTTAAATTTAACTGCAAAGTAGTTTTTCCCAAACAAAGTGGTCTGCGCCAAAGTGAAAAAAACACGTATTAAATGGTTCGGTTAAAAGGTATTTTTTGGCACCTCCCCCAATTCCCGTGGTGACTAAAAAATTGCGTATTCAATTTAAGTGCAAGGTCCCCTAATGAAAAAAGCTGTGTGCGCCAAAGTGAAAAAAAACGCATTGAAATGTATTCGGATAATAAAGGTATTTTTTTGCACTATCAATTCCCCGTGGAAACTACACAATTGTGGTTTAAAAATTTTAAACGCAAGGGGCTTATCAACAAATTGGAGGGGGCAAGGTGAAAAAAAACAGTTTGAAATGTATTGGATAAAAAAAGGTATTTTTGGCCCTATCAATTCCCCTGGGTGACTAAAAAATTTGCAGAAAAAAATTTTGTGTACGGGTAGTAAAAGGTTTATGCCGGTAGTTGGTAACCCAGTGAGGAGATCGCAGCTCTTTAAATTTTAAAACCACATGCATATACTGGGTGTTACTTTTTAGGAAATATAAACAATTTATTAAGAGACAAGTAGCGAAAGCTAAACGTAGTCAAGTTACTTGCCTTTGTATGAAACACGATCGACCCGACTGCCCAAAATTTGGTAAACATACTTAAGTATTGCAAAAGCATAACGTGGCGTCCCTCTTCTTTAGGGGATGGACGGAGCGCCCAAGAACAGACGGGCGTAGGCTCAGGCGCGCGACTTTTCGAGAGGCTCCTCCCCCTTTCTAAAGCGTGCTCTGCTAAAACCTTTAAGCCTGAAATTTTAAAAATACAATGATAGTAAAAAACATCCATTCAAAAAAAATGCTTTGAGACAAGTGTTTTTTTCCTTTCCAGTGGACCCGGGGGTTTTAGGTTTTTAACCCAAACGGGCTTCATGTCTTAACGATGTCCCCGTGGAAACCTTATTATCTTTACCTCCTCTAAAATGCCCCATTAAGGTCTGCTTGTGGTGGTCAAAATTCCATGATTGTCTAGCGACATGCTTTCCTTTTTTCTTTTTTTGATATCCTCAATTGGAAAATTTCCCTGGTAGCAAATCTGATATTGGACTTTGTTCATTTAACCGGGTTTTGATGCTAGGGGAGGTTTGCCCAACGTAGGCCTTCCCCCCAGACATTTTAAGGTATATAAATTTTTTGTTCCCACGTATATCCACTTTTTAGTAGATTTTTTTTACTTTATGGGTGGGATGGGTATGGCCTTTAATTATTGAGTTCAGTGTTGAAAATTATACCGGGGAAAACGTACCTTTTTGTGGGGTTTTAAAAACAATTTTTTTACTTATTTTTTTAGTTGTACTGTATGGTTAATATGCTGCCGAGGTTCGACCTTTTTTTTAAACGAAGTGTGGTTTACCCCAAAACAGGCTAGTATTTTGTATCTGACATCAATACGTGCCCTGTTTGGTAGGTCTTTTTTTCGTTGGCTATGTTTCAAAAGTATGATATACATAAGGTTATGCATTTTTTTGATTTTCCCTTTATGTAGCAGAGTATTGCAATCTTTTTGCTATCTCCTGGTATTCTTTTATCTCTGTTTATCATGCCTCTGTTGGTGAATTTTTCAATTAATTTTTACATTGTTTGCCAATATAATTCGTCGGTTTTAACTTTTCTTTTCGGGGAAATTTCCCTATCGGGAGCCTTTTAAAAAATTTGGGGGGGATGAGGTATCCCCATGAAGTATGTTATTTTTTTTGCTGGTTTACAAAAAATCAGTGGAATTCTTGGTTAGTTTTTTGGGAAACTCGAGCGAGTATTGTATATATTTTTCCTCGTGGGCAGTAAATTGAATTGGGGGGGTAAGCATTGAGGGAGCTAAAGAAATCATAGAGCTCTTTTCAGGCATCCCATAGCAAAAAAAAACTCATGACGTAAAAGATCCAGGCTTTTACCTGCCTATCTTGTAGATGTAAAAAGTAATTTTTCTCCTGGCGCCATGAAAAAATTGCTAAATTGGGGTGCGGAGACCCATTGAAATCCCGCAGTGCAAGTTTTATCTTCTCCAATTTAAAATATTTTTTTGTTAATATTATTTCCAGCAATGCCATAAGGAAATTGATAAAAAATTGGTTAGACTGGGGTCTTACTAAGGGGTTCCCCGGTGCCTGCATACCTCTTCAAAAGAATGTTGTGAACGGGGGTTGTGTCCAATTTTCGAAAATACAGTGTGATATTTTTACATTTTGTATTATCGCAAGAACTGTCCCCGGGCGGTAAATGAATGTGGTCTCTCTTTACTATTTCTGTAGGAAGAACGAGGTAAGTAGTAAGGGTTCCCAAAAATTGACCCCATGCCTGAAACAAAAGGGGCGTCCCGGGGGGTTGTGAGTGACTTATGCACTTTGGGGACCCGATAAAAGACGGTGTCCCGGGGTTGTGCAAGTAGCTATTTTTTTAATTTTTTTTGTAATTAATCCTGTTGTAACCCCTTTATTTGAAACTGTCAATAGCCTAGCAAATTGTTGGTAGGATCCTTGTCTAATTTCAATATAGAATACTGTATCAGATAATTGTGCCCTAGCTTCCTGGATATATTTCTCTTTGTCCTGTATTATAGTGGCGCCCCCCTTGTCAGCTCTTTTTATTATAATGGACCTATCTTGTTGTAATTGGTCTACCGCTTCTTTTTCCTGTGGGGTAAGATTATTGGTCCTGTGTTTTTTAATCTGGTCTCACTGTTGGGTAACCTCTTCAGTAACTAATCTCTGGAAAACTTCCAGTGATGCGTTACTGAGGTCAGGATCGAACTGACTTTTTTTGTACATTTTTTTGGGGATATCACATCTTTTGTTCAACATATGATCTGTGTTGTGAAAAAACATTTTTAATCGGATGGCCCTACAAAATTTGTAAAAATCAACATTAAAGTCAAATGGTGTAATATCTTTAGTAGGTGTAAAGTTTAGTCCTTTGTTAATAACAGCCATCTGTGCATCCGTCAAATTTCTTGTAGAGAGATTAATGGCTAAATCTTCTTTATTCTCATCTTTTATTTCTTTTTTGTTTTTGTGGGGTGTTTGTTTGCGGCGCCTCTGCCACAATTCTCTCCAGAGTCCGTAACCATATTGCGGTTTGCCTCTTCTAAAAAATCAGATGTTTGCGTGTGATTGATCTTAGCTGCATTCGGGCCGCCATAGTTGACCCCTCCGAATCAGTGCTGCTACTTTCTGTCTGGCTTTGTCCTGTTCGATTCTTATCTTTTTTCTTAAATCTCTGTTTGGAGCGATCTTCTGCCCAAGTATAAACTTTATTATAGAGATAGTCCTTAGTGTCCCATTCGAATTTTTTCAATTTAGCCTGCAGAAGTTGAACCTTCAGCTTATCCATGTTCACATTGAGTTCTTGGTACGTTTCGTATATTGTTCTTCAGTCACTGTTTTTTTAAATTCGTCATCCACATTAGTAATTTCTGTTTTCACCTTTTCAATATTAATCTGTAGGTGTTGAATAGTTAAATACATAAGCTCCATGGAGTAATTGTTACTGATAGCGGACCACTTGTCGCGGTGGTACGTGAAGGGTTAACCACGGAGTCATGTCTGTTAAGACGTGAAGCCCGTTGGATATACGACCTGAACACACTGGCTCCAGGTGGAATGAATGAAACACTTGGTCTCAAAGCATTTTTATGAATGGATGTTTTTACTATCATTGTATGTGTATAAATTGCAGGCTTAGGTTCAGCAGAGCACGCTTGAGAAAGGGAGGAGGAGCCTCTCGAAATATCGCGCGCCTGCGCCTACTGCCCGTCTGTTCAGTTGGACGCTCCAGTCGCGATCTCCTAGAAGAGAGAGGGGACGCCATCGCTATGCTTTTGCAATACTGAAATATGTTTACCATATATTTGGACAGTTGGATCGTATCGTGTTACACTACAAAGTGCAAGTAACGTGTTGTACTACGTTTTAGCTTTCGCTACTTTGTCTCTTAATAAATTGTTTATATTCCTAAAAAAGTAACTACCCAGTATATGCATGTGGTTTAAAAATTGCAGTATTCACATTTAAGTGCAAGGTGCCTCAATGAACAAAGCTGTAGTGCGCCAAAGTCAAAAAACACGTATCTGTAATGTATTCGGATAATAAAGGTTATTTTTTGGCACCTATCAATTCACCGTGGTAATACACAATTGCTGGATTCAAATTAACTGCAAGGTGGCTCTATCAACAAATCTGGACTGGGCAAAGTGCAAAAAAAACACGTATCTGAAATGTATTCGGATATAAAAGGTATTTTTTGGCACCTATCAAAATCAACCTGTGTGACTACAAAATTGCAGTATTCACTTTTAAGTGCAAGGTGCCCAATGAACAAAGCTGTAGTGTGCCAAAGTCAAAAAACACGTATCTGAAATTTATTCGGATTTTACAAGGTATTTTTGGCACCTATCAACCTGTGCTGACTTGCTGGATTCTTAATTTAAGTACAAGGTGGATATATTCAACAAAGGTGGAATGGGCAAAATTGAAATGAACACCTATCTGAAATGTATACTGATAATTAAAGTGGAGTTGTGCACTTACTAGAGACCTGCAGTTAGTAGAAAAGATGAGTATACTAAAAGTTCAGGCTGCCCAATATCCAGGAAATATTTCATAGAAAAACTGTTAATAAGAAAGCTATTGCAATGTCTACACTAAGTCTTGGTGAACTTGATCCAGTCTTCGTTATAGAGCTTGTCTGTGTTCGCCCGCGGGGGCACCCCCCACGCTCCTCCCCGTGACTTTACAGCAGTAGATGCTCCTTTCAAATTCTCTACGTAACTATATAAAATCTTCCAATCTCTAATCAAACTAAATTGTAAGGATCACAGCTAATAGTAGAGGTTTCTCTGTGAAGAAATATAATAATTTCGCTTAGCTGTTTGTACACAAGCAGAGCGCACGTCCTTCTGCTCTGATACGCTGAGAGACACTGAGGCTGAACAGGAAACGCTGTTCTATGTAAAACGAGGTCATGTGATTTTTCCAGCCAATCGCAACCATACACATCCCAGTCATGACGTCGCACACACATCTCTCCCTGCTCTAATCTGTAATCTGATTTGCTGGCCGCCAAAATTACAGGAAGCGCCGAAAATGGCGCAACCTTAATAGATGATTCACAGATTTTAGCCTTAATTATCGCATGATCTAAAAATTTCGATCACCATAAAAACCTTGCCGATTTCAACTTTGTCGATAATAATCGCTCAACACTAGTCATCGGCGATAATCTATTATCGATTATCGGAAATCGTCTTGATAATTGCCGATATCAACTATCGACCCGATGACGATAGTCGACGTAATCGCTCATCACTAGTTTAGAATTTCCGGAAAACTTAGATTCTGAACGAAGTCGAAGTTTGGGGAGATTCGCGGGAATGAAGCCTGTTTTTTACTGATAAAATGGCTGCGAGCACACGGCGTTACATGGGGCAAAGAAGTCTGGGAGGAAGGAAGGCGTAGCCTACATGACATGTGCAGAGATGAAGCCAATCAGAGACCGTTGGGATTCTGTGACGTCACCGCACTATATAAGTCCGGACACCATGCTCGCTCCTCACACTCCTCTCACTGTGCTGTGTAGGGAAGCTGCTCCTGCTGCCGCCGATGCTGCTTATGATATCTCATACTAAAGAACTCACTTTTATACGGCGATTTTTGGGTGGTGTCACAGCTTGTTTCAGAGCTGCTTCTCTTACGTTCTGATTCTGATTTTGTGGGGTATTGGAACTGAAGTCCAGTGTGCGTCCAATGCATCTGTATATACATTTTAATGCTATTTGCTCAGTTATTGAGCACATTGAATATCCAAGGGTTATCTAAGCCTGTTCCTGTTGTATTCAGTTAAAGAAACAGCGTTTTTACAATCCAAATACCACTTCATTTTTGGTTGCGCATTTATTTTGCGCAATTTAGATCAAGGGATTAATTAAGCGTTTTTCTGCTGTTGTGGTCACTAAAAGAAACGTTCTTTTTCACCTGCAAAGAAGAAATTTTGCCTGTAGCATAATTCACAACCGAAGGTTAATTACAATTTTTTTCTGTTGTTGTGTTCCGAAAAAATACATCCCGTTTTAAGCCGCTAAAAAGTGGTTAATTGTTGGCAGCATATTTTCTTTTGCTCAATTTACACCCAAAGGATTAACTAGTTTTTTCTGCAGTTGTATTCATTAAAATAAACGTTCCTTTTCCCCGGCAAAGAAGAAATTTTGGCTGTAGCATAATTCATATCAAAAGGGTTTAAATTTTACACGTTTTTCGGTTGTTGTGTTCCGTAAAATACATGCCGTTTTAAGACGCTACAAAGCTGGTAATTGTTGGAGAATATTTCTTTTGCGCAATTTACATCCAAGGGTTAACTAAGTATTTTTCTGCAGTTGTACTTTGTAAAAGAAACTTTCTTTTTCACCGCCAAAAAAGAAATTTTGCCTGTAGCATAATTCATAACCGAAGGTTAGTTACAAGTTTTCCTGTTGTTGTGTTCCTTAAAATACATGCCGTTTTAAGACGCTAAAAAGCTGGTAATTGTTGGCAGCATATTTCTTTTGCGCAATTTACATCCCAGGGTTAACTAAGTATTTTTCTGCAGTTGTACTTTGTAAAAGAAACTTTCTTTTTCACCGCCAAAAAAGAAATTTTGCCTGTAGCATAATTCATAACCGAAGGTTAGTTACAAGTTTTCCTGTTGTTGTGTTCCTTAAAATACATGCCGTTTTAACACGCTACAAAGCTGGTAATTGTTGGCAGCATATTTCTTTTGCGCAATTTACATCCAAGGGTTAACTAAGTATTTTTCTGCAGTTGTACTTTGTAAAAGAAACTTTCTTTTTAACCGCCAAAAAAGAAATTTTGTCTGTAGCATAATTCATAACCGAAGGTTAATTACAAGTTTTTCTGTTGTTTTGTTCCTTAAAATACATGCCGGTTTAACACGCTACAAAGCTGGTAATTGTTGGCAGCATATTTATTTTGTGCAATTTACATTCAAAGGTTAACTAAGTATTTTTCTGCAGGTGTATTCATTAAAATAAACATTCCTTTTCACCGCCGAAGAAGAAATTTTGGCTGTAGCATAATTCATATCAAAAGGTTAATTACAAGTTTTTCTGTTGTTGTTTTCCCTTTAAAATAACGCCTTTAACACTTCAAAGTGGTAATGTTGGCGATATTTCTTTTGCGCAATTTACATCAAGGGTAAAAAAGTTTTTTCTGCTTTGTTATTAGAAAAAAGAAACGTTTTTTTCACGCCAAAAAAGGAATTTTTTTTGTAGCAAAATTTTCATAACCGAAGGTTAATTAAAAGATTTTTGTTGTTGTGTTCATAAAATACCGCCGTTTTCCCCGCTACAAGTGGTAATTTTTGGTAGCTTTTGCTTTTGCGCAATTTTCCCAAGGTTTTTAAGTATTTTTTTTGGCTGTATTCATTAAAATAAAGTTCTTTTCACCGCCAAATAAGAAATTTTGGCTGTAGCATAATTCTATCCGAAGGGTTTAAATTTTAACCCTGTTTTGTGCTTTTTTATTTTCAGTAAAATACACAGTGTTTTTAAAAGGCACATAAAAGTAAATTTTTTTCCCCATTTTGGAGCGAAAATTTTATATCAAGGGTTCCCCAAGCTTGTTAGTGGGTTATTTGGGTCAAAACAGGGGTGTATTTATCTAAAAGATATCTTCATCAAACAGTTCTTACGTTTTGAACAAAGTATGTAGACAGAGAGGTGGAGCTCTTCCCCTGCGGTGGCAGTGGCACAAACATTGTGGAGCAGGCCCAGGTCGCAGACAGCAAGGGGATGTCGCAGAGGGGTCACTCAGTGAGGCCCAGAACTGGGTGTATTAGGGCCGTGTTTGTTCAGAACCCAAGGTTCTTATTGTTGCTAGGTCTCAACTTCCCCCTTATACATCGGGCAACCCACAAGGTCGGGGGAAAAGTCAGGCAAACCCTTTTTGGGCGGGGCCGGGGGGGTAGGATTCACCTGTCCGAAAACCCGCCTCTGTCCCACCCGGTTCCCCTCACCCGAGATCTCTTTGTGGTCTGGGCCAGCGCCACTATTAGCGAGGATGAACTTTTTGAGGGGGGCAGTTAGCAGTACTTGGCAGGAGAAAGGGGGCCAATACCCCTATTCTTGCAGTAGGCGGAAAAGTATGATGGGGGAGAATGGCAGGGGAGGTATGTTGTGAGGGGTCAGCCTTGCATACCAAGACCCGGTGATGACAGCAATGCGATGAAAAAGAAACATTGATGATGATGTATCCGCTGCACTTGGGAGCCCCGGGGGAAGCAAAGGGGTTCATCATCGTAGGAGAAAAAGGGGGGTCCCGTTTGGATCAGGCGCGGCGCAGCCAGCAAGTGGGTTGTGTGGCCCAGGTCAGCGGGTTGCAGCAGTTTTGGGGGTTGGGAGCCCAAATGGCCAGGGGTAGAAACCCCCCTTTGCAGGTAAGAAAGTTGCGGCCCAGGGGTAGCGAGGCAGCGGCGGCAGTGTCACTAGTGCGGAGCGTTGGGGTAAATCAGCTACTCGGCGGTTGGCAGTTCTGTGCTAAGAACAGGAGGAAGCCGATATGGGGATTGTAGAATCTGTGGCGAAAGAAAGCGTGGCCGGGAGCTACTTGGACCACGGGCCCGGTCAACACATGCAGGTCACCATCCCCGGGGGCCTGGGGAAACGTGGCTCAGATTGGTGGTCCATCCTGCCCCCGCGCAACGCAGCAGCGTGCCAGTGGACTCTGCCATTGCAGCCCCGTTAGGGTCCACCCCCTTGAGAAGGGAGCTGTTTCTCTTTGCATCATTTTCCCGGGCCCAGATGTTTCCTGTTCCTCCCCTTAATAGGGCGCCACCCGTCTTTTTCAGGAGGTTTTTGGAAAAGGGAGAAAAACAGTATGCTTCCCCCAAACCCCAATCCTAAGGTGAAACAGCAAAACCATGCCCCTGCCCAAAGTTGTTGGCACTGCAGCCCCCCTTCCCTTTTCCAATGGTGGATTTTGCCCCGTTCAGAGAACTAATGGCTTTTTCCCCCGAACGAGAGGGGAAGAGTTCCAAGCCTTTAATTTTTCTTTTAAAAAAAAGGCCCATTTCCCGCACTTTTAAAAATGGTAAAAACAAAAAGGGGGGCCCAAGCCCTTTGAGTTTATGGGGTTTGTTCCAAGGTGCAGGGGCAGCGCGGCGTTGGGGGCTGAAACTACAGTCAGGGGCCAGTCCCATGTCCTTTCCCCTCCCTGGGTAAATTTGTGCTTCCTGCCCCAGGCACACCAACAACATGGACGGGGAATTTCCCGTTTTTCCCCCTCCCCCTTTTGCCCAAAACTGCGGCACTTTGGCCGTTGCCCCGCCCCCTCCTCCTCCACCCCCAAACCCCCATCTTACCCCCCAAAAAAGTACTGCTCCATCATACCACATTTTGTGGGGGCCACAGCATTTGTCACACATTTCCCTACAATGGCCCTTTTCCTATGCGAACAAAGTCCCCAACGGGGGAGGAACAGCCCCACTTTCATTTTAAGCAAAAAAATTGGGTGTGGCTTTCTCCGCGCCAACTGCAAATCGGAACCTTTTGGTGAGGGGGAAAAAGGGAGGAACTTTGGTTTTGGGAGCTGCGCCGGGGGAAGGGGGAGGGCCCCATGCGCCCTCCCATGGCCACGTGTTTCCAATCGGTTGTGAAAGGTTCCAAAAGTTTTTCCCACGATCTTAAAGAAGATTTGCAAATGGCCAGGAAACAGTGCATGAAACTTCATCCATTCCTCAAAGCCGGAAAACACCTCCCCCGAGTTGCACCCGGGAAAAACGGCCCCCCCCCAAAACCCCTTGATATGCGATTTTTCCACCCTTTTGTTTCCCCCCCTTAAAAACCAGGGTTGGGGCCCGACTGTATGAACAGAGAAAGGGCCTTTAAACGATTTTTTGATAAACCCAGGCGGCCCAGGAGTACTCCCCTTTTTAAAACTTTGATGTCAGCCCAGTGGCAGCTCATGCGTGAAAACCTTCCCTTTTTTGCTGGGCCATTCGGGGGAGGCAAAGTTATTTTTTATTTCCCCCAGGACTAGGGATGATAATTTTCTTTTCCATGTTCATGTTCTGGAACAGTTTGCTAAAAAACCCTGTTGGGGGGGGGGAAACGGGGAAAAGTGGCGTTACATCCCGCGGGCCACATGATTTCCGGTGGGGACTGAATTGGGGGGAGGAGAAATTTGGGGACTTTGGAGCAAAAAGCATTTTTTTTTCTGGTGAAAGAGTAGTTTTTTCTCCCCAGGTGACAAGGGGAGGGGGAGCAGTAGTAGTTGGGGAGGTAGATGGGATGAGGAAAGGCCCGATTTTAGTTTGTCCGAAAGGGCCCCTTTGGCTTTAAAACGGTGGGATGGGGGGGCGGGGAGCCCCCAGGGGTCACTTGTGCAGTTGGCTGTAGCAGGGCTGATTTCCCTTTGCTAGTGAGGGCCGAATAGTCACCATCCGGCAGGGGGATGGTTTGGTTCTCCCCCCTTTTGGGGCCCCCTTGTTTACCGGTCCAAAATGGGGCCTTTTTCCCCAGTGCTGAGAGGGGGACAAACTCAAATATTATGGGGAAAAACCCTTTCCGTAGTCAGTTGGCCACGGGCCTATGTGCGGAAAGTCCCCCCTCTGACGGGTTTCCTGACCGGGGGGGTTCTTCAGCACTCCCCTATTAATGCCGCGGCCCTGCGGGGGAAAGGGTTGGGGGGCAAAGGGGGCCAATACCAGCCCCAATCGGGCAGCAACTAAGTCTGGAGTCACGGGATGAGCAGTTTTTTTCCTTCACCCCCTTGGGGGGGGCAGTCCCCACGAAGGGCACCCCAGGGAACTGGGCTTTCCCAAAAACCAACAGGTGGGGGCCCTATTTGGGGAAAAGCCCTTGCCCCCCCCATTTAGAAGATCTGCTGGACTCCCTGGGCACCCAAACTAAAGTGTCCCCCCCAAATTTTGCCGGTTTGCAGGGGGAAAAGGGCTTTTCCCCCCCGGCCATTTGTGTGGCATAGGCGGGGTTTCGTGCGGCGGGGGCCATTTTAGACTGCCCTTTGTAAAGTGATGGGCGGAACGGCCAGGATTTCCCCCACACCAATGCCTTGGGGTCGACTAAATCAGCCGCGCCTCCCCCAAAACTGTGAAAAATGATTTGGGGTTCAAACTACCTCCCTCAGCCACTATTCGAGAGACATTGCTGACAGTTCCCATTCCCTCCACCATCTTTTACCAGGGACGGGTTTGCCACCCACCCCCCCACTCTTTTCATTGTGCCATCTATGACCTCATGCTTGCTGTTGTGGTGCCGTGACCCCCAACACTGGTCATTGTCCCAAATCTTGACCTAATGCTGCTGCTGCTGTTGTTGGCTGCGGTACCCTAACCCTGTCATTGTGCCACTCGTGACTATGCTTTTGCTCCCTGCCGTCAATCCATCCTGTATTGTCCCACTTGTGGCTATACTGTTTTAAAACCTCCAGAATGTCTTTTGCCACTGCCGACTCTTTGTGCTGCTGTGGCTGCTGCCGTGACCTCCCCCACTCTGTTTGTCCCAAGTTGCCCATCTGCTGCGTGGTGCTGTCTGCCCCCACCTCTGTCACTGTGCCACTCTGGGGGCCTTTTCCCTGTTTTTCCCACCCCCAGATGCTTGTGCCACTTTTTTCCCTCTGTGCTGTGGTTGCTCCCGTCACCTCCCAGATGTTCCCATGAGCCCTAGCTTTTTTTTTTCCAGCTTTCGCTCCCATTTCTTTATATTTAATTCCTTTTCGTTTTTGGTAGTTTTGCCCTCTAAATTTTCCCAGGGAATTTTTAGTGAAGCGATTTAAGAGGGCGGAGTCAATGGTGTCATCTAAAAATAAAAAATTGTATTGAAGAAAAAACCATGCTCCCTCTGATTTTTAAGCATGAACAATGTTTACGCCCCCCTGCAGGCTCTTTGAGCCTGGAAATGTGTTTGTTAACGTGATTCGTCCAAAAGCAATTCGGACCGAAACTAATTTTGTCGGAATTTTTGAGAAATTCGCCCATCTTTAGTTATAGGCAGGTATATGTCCCCATAGGCAAGAATAGGAAGGTTATAGGCAGGTATATGTCCTTATAGGTAGGGTATAGACAGGTATATGTCCTTCTAGGTAGGGTATATGCAGGTATATGTCCCTAAAGGCAGGGTATAGGCAGGTATATGTCCCTAAAGGCAGGTATAGGCATGGTATAGGCAGGTATATGTCCCTAAAGGCAGGTATAGGCAGGGTATAGACAGGTTATAAAAAAACAAAAACAAATACAAACACTTACCTCACTCCCTCAACACTCCGCCTCCTCCGTGTCGGCCTCCCACGCGCTCTCCTCCGTCTTCCCGGCACAGGCGGGTGATGTCATCAGGCCGCGCACGCAGCGTGATGACACATGCTGCCTGTGCCCGAAACTCCGGACGGCCGAAAGTCTGCTTGCACCCGTCTGGAGTCTACTGCGGCGCAGGGAGCGCTCGCTCTCTGCACCGCAGTGGTATCTCTTCAACTACATGCACTCCAGAGGAGTCGCATGTAGGGGAAGAGATCGCCGACAGCACACGGGCCACGGCAGTGCCCGTCGCTGTCGGCTTACTCGGGAGTCTGCTATATGCGCTCCCTGAGGAGTCGCATGTAGCAAAAGTGTCCCTGACAGTGACTCAAGTATAAGCCGAGGGGGGATTTTTCAGCACATTTTTTGTGCTGAAAAACTGGGCTTATACTCGAGTATATATGGTATATGTAATTGAAACTATCAGGTTCCTGTGATACCCATGAAAAGAATCAACAATCTGACGCAATTTACCTATAGATCCTCCATGACTAGTTAGGATTCAAGGTGCTTGGCTGGCCCTAGGACATATGTAGGTGGTCAGTAACATAAGTTAGACTTTTTCAGATATGTGGTACCAAATAATAGAAATCAGTATAGTCAGACAAACCCCGGGTCAGGTAACCAGATTTGATGCATAATAAGAAATGTGGTTGGTGTATTTTATTAAAATAAAAAGTAGGATTGTTTCCAGCATTTAAGCATTTTACAGATGATATTAGCAGTCCTTATGCTTATTTATGCAATCAAACAAATGGGTCACACTATATCCTCAGAAAATAAGAATATTTAAACAGTCCATATAATACTTATTGTTTAATAGGTTCCCAGAGGACTGCAGCCTTTTATTCTGACATAACATTGTAGAGTGTGGATCCCGACATAACACCGCAGTCGGTGGAGCAACGTTTCAGAGGATTAACCTCCTTTCTTAAGCACGTCCGGTCTACTGAACTGCTATACTTAAACACGTATGTGTCAATGCTGATTGCTAGCAGGTGAATAAACTCCTAACCCCGTAACTCCTAAGGGCAACATATTACTTCTTTAATAGTTACATAATAAATGACAAAATCAACAGTGACAACGAAAAAAAGATTTAAAACTTAGTATCTCATTCATTCCTTTTGGTATTGAAGTATCCAAACAATGTATTCAATACGTCTCTCGTTAGAGGCGTTTTCTATTTACTATGCCTTTCTGTTCACTTTTAACCTCTTCGAGTATACACCGTCTAAGCTCACTAATTTGGTGACGCGCTTCTACAAAATACTTAGCTACCGAATTCTTGCCATATTTACATTTTTAAGGTGTGAACCATATGTTTGATTGCATAAATAAGCATAAGGACTGCTAATATTGTGTGTAAAATGCACAAAAGCAGGAAAAATTTCTACTTTTTATTTTAATAAAATATACCAACCACATTTCTTCTTATGCATCAAGTGTTATAATAAAGACCAAAAGAGGAGATCTATCAATGTGGTGTTAGGGTATGTTCACACTGCGCTTTGGAGCGCGTACCGTACGCACCGCAATACGGCGAGTGTTTTGGAGGCACGCGCTGATCAGTGCGTAATTCCAAAGCATTAGGTGAGGGGCAGCCCCTAGCTGACCCAATTCATATGCATTTTCAGCAGCACGTAAGCGCCGTGAACAATTGACATGTCACTTCTCTCCCTGGGCGTATGATACGATCTTTTTGTATGCACGGGGAGACGACGTGTAATTCATAGCTCTCTATGAGAGCTTTGAATTACCGTAATTGCAGTACAAATTTTGCCGCATATAAAGCACAATATGTAGTGAAATGCGCACGCAAATACGTGTCAAAAGAAGCTGTGTGAACATACCCTTATGTCCACACTATAAAAGATTTCAAATATATCTTTTATAAAGCTGTTAGGTTAACAGAGGTCAAATAGAACCAAATGGGCCATTTTCCATCACTTTCATTTGAGTCACTAGACCAAAATTATATAATATGGGTGAAAAAAATCTGTATTGTACCTGTATTGTATCTGTGAAGTTTGCCTCACAGCACAGTTTGTCACAAACAGTAACTACAAGAAGTCAGCCATATTGGTTGCTCCTTTCTAAATGGTCATGACTGGAATTAGTAGCATATTTTCACTTAATCACTAAGGGGGCATGTATGAAGATCGGCGCATCGAGGCGACTGTTTTCACGTTTTTTTTCATGAAACCTGCGCCTGATGTATGTTGGAGCCGAAGTGCGCTCATAAATGCGAGTCAAACTTTGACCCCTTTGGCAGACAGACCACATTGAAATAGGTCTGCCTGTCAGAGCTGTAATGCGCCTTACTTTGCCGACCCGCATTCATACATGCGTCGTTGCTCTCGAATGTGGTGCGTCCCGCCCCAGAAGGCCCACAGCACGTCCCTTCATGTAAGGCATATTAAAAAGTGGCGAACCTTGTGCCTAACGCGCCTAACACATAGGGGAGTTGCGTCCAACAGTGGAGCCGGCACAGAGAGGCGCATTATACGCCAGAAAACAAGTGAAAACTCCGATCATACATGTCCTCCTAAGAATATACTGACAAAATTAGCTGGCAAGTGGTCATTAGTTTCTGGGAAGCTGTGTTAAAAGCCACAACCAAAAAAGGCAATCTAGTTTTCTGTATTTTCCTAGTGTTGGGTGAGTTTAACTCTTTGACATTAGAAAGTCCATAACAGATTAGTCCTGGCAACTTTGGAAAGGGTTTTGCTTTTATATCTTATAATGCAATACAATAAAATAGCTATTAGGAAATTTTGCTAAATTAAAATTCAGAAGTGTCAGGAAGCCCAAAAAAGAAACATTACATGAAAGTGAATATAGATACATCCTACGCTTTCCTCTGGTTGCAATAATGTGACATCTTGTATGATATACTGCAGCCATTCAAATTCTATTTGTGTTATATATTTAAGATAAGCTTTTTTCCCTGTGCATTTTTACTTGAATTGCTGAGAAAAATCGAACAATCTAAAATGCATGTATTACTCAATAGAAATAAATGCATGTAAGACTGCAACAGTCTTTTTATAAAATTATAATATGTTTTATCTCATTTTCAGAAATTGCTGGCTTAGTGATTTCCACTTTCAGAAAATGACAAGTCATGCTTCATTTTGGAAAAAGGTTAATGTTTTATCACCGCACTTAACAAATTGTGCTCTCTCTGCAGTATAAACCTCTATACACCTGATGGGCATGATTAGAGAAAAAAAGTTAACACTTAAAAACATGGTTTTTGCATACTATGCTGACAAGTAAAACAGGAGTTACGATAAATCGATCACTATGTAATTATTATTGCAAATGATGCATAACCATGTTGTAAATCTTATAGAAAATTTAATGAGGCGGTAAGTATATAAAAATAGAACACACTACACCTGAGCATTAACATTTCTAAATATATAAAAGTATTACTTCAATAAAATACCACTGTACTATATTAGACAGGTCTCTACCATAATTGTGACACTGATCACCAAAAGTATCTGTCATCCAATGGTGCAACGGTTTTTAAAGGTCACATTCTCAAAAGATCAACATTGCAGTTATTGTCCATAATGTTGAGCCTTGGAATCATATTGGAGAGCTACATACTTTTATTCATTGTATAATAAAAGCTTACAACATTTTTGAGTTTACTTTCTATGTGAATTTGACATGGTTTTCCATCTATCTACTCGCTGACATTTTACAGGAATTTCATGTTTATCGGGGGGTTAAAAATTATCCATGGTCATTGATGAACAATTGTTTTAATCATTTGAAGCCCTACTGAAAACACTTTACTGCAGTCAATCCTTCAATGGGACCTTTCTAGACAGTTTTTTTTTTAATATCCACTGGAAGTAATCAATGTGGAGGTGAAATTAGGAGTCACTGCACTCAGGGATACATTTTAATTTGGTGGCTAACCCGAACATTATTTGCTGTGTCCCATCCCCAAGTGGTTGCTGGGTGGCCATGATGGGGCCAAAAATCACACCAAGCAGCCTTTTAGTGCACTTTGCTAATTGACTGTTACTGTAAACATGGTTTTCCAGGCAAATACTTGTTCATCTACAAAATCATCCACCTGTTGGGGATCTAATTATTAATGGACACATGGAGTGACAAGTATGAGTAGGGCTGCACCATTTTTGAGCATGCTTTGAGGTAACAAACTCTAGTAACCATGTTTTATAGATATCTGACTGTCATACGCCAAAACTGGGTACATTGTGTGCCAGGCACGACACTTTTAAATGCACCAATAAAGCAGGGGTGTGTCGCATCAGAATCTTACAATGTGCCAAAGTTTGGTGGGAAGCTGTCGTAGAAATCCATACCAGTTTCAAAGCAGATGGGCGTAGAACACATTTATAAAGTGCTGTGAGACACTTTTATACAATTTTTTGAATTGTATACTATTAAAAACAAAAGTAGAACTGCGGCACCAGGTTCAAACATGTCACCCATGATTCTGAATTTCTTTCCATACAAGTAAAAATGAAATGGAAAGAAGCCTCAAAGGGGGCTTTTTTGTCTTGTGGGGGTTCAAATTATTTAAAAAAAAAAGGGTGCACGAGAAAAAAAAAATCCCAACATGCCCTTTGCTGTGAAAATGCTTTCTGAGTTTATTACAAAATGGTGGTTTTTTTTTTACCCTTTTAAAATTAGAGATCGGAAGTTCCCTGTGCTGGCTGTGGGGTCCCATTGGCACGTTTTTATCTTAAACCCTCCTCACAGCCCCGGGAATGTTAAACACGGGTGTAACTTCTGAAGAGGTGCCATCTTGGATTACCGACGATGTCTAAAAGCTATAGGCGGCCATTTTGTTTAACATTTTAATAAAAAAGATTAATACAGCTTTTTAATGTTATTATATAGGTTGTGCCTTTACATTATGTTATGTGTATTTTATAATTTTATTTTTTATTTATAATTATTATTAATATATATATAAAATAACTAATACAAAAAATAGAGAACAAAGGATCACAATATATATAACCTTTGTTCCCATCCACAACACCCCCCTTGAGACTTTTGACTCATTTTAATCTTTCCCTTTTCCTTTTTCCCCATTTGTTTTTTTTAGGAAAGTGCCTCGCCCCGACAAAGGGCGGTTTCCGCGACCCTGGTACCCCCTAGTACCCTACACTTCTATGGTTTTAACTTGATGAGATATGTGGTTGCAGAGGGGAGTGATGACTTTTGAGCACTTTGACGCCAATGTCGCTCATGGAATGTGTCTTAAAGTCCACAATCTAGGTGTCGGTTTGGACGCTAATGGTGTGGGTGTTAAATGTCTCATGAGGCCAGGCCCGTGGACAATGTTCTCATAAGGGAGTAGTCTGGCCCCAAAGCTTTTCAAAAATATTTTCCTCAAAAAAAGGGAGAACACAAACAACTTAGAGCAGAATTGCAAACACAACAATTTGAAATCCCCATTGGGCGCTTTCCCGCTCCCCCTTAAAATGGGTACCCATGCTCCAGGGGTGTTTATCCCGAGTTACGCTTTTTTTCTTTGAGAGTCATCTAATGGCCACAGTGCCCCTTCCCCCATTCGGCCTGTATTTTCTGGGAAAAAAGTAAGCAGGGAAATTCCCTGGTTAGACAGTGATTTCGGTAGCAAAAGATTCAAACATAGTGGCCACTTGGGCCCCTTGTTTAAAAAACTCTTTGGGGCCCCCCCTTGGGGCCCCCTTTGCACAATATACACATGGGGGCAAAGCTCCCCTTTGGGGAAAGGGTTTTCTTTTCCCTCTGGCTTGATTGTGCCCAACTTTTCTGCCCCCTCATCAAATATGGGTCCCAGGCATATATCCCCCTTCCAGTCTCCTGGGGGTTTTCATTAGCAGCATTAAGGGCATGCTTTCTCCTGGTTTTCCTGTTCCAAGGTTCCAGTCTTTGAAAAACCCTCATTCCTAGTGTGAGGGTTTCCCTTGTTTGTCTTTTTTTTTTTTAAGGCAGGCTGTGGTCTATACCCCCCAATCTTCCCCGGTGTTCCAACCCACAGCCCCCGAAATAGTAAAGAGGGTCCCCAGTACCCCTCCGTCACACACAAAAATATGCTGGGTCTGACCAAGAGTTAAAGCAAATAATACAAAACTCAGGAAAACGCGCATCTGTCTCTCCGGGGGCTGGAGGATTTGCGTGTGAAGGGGTGAACCTTTGGGGGCTTTCTCCCACCTTGACGATGTGATCTTTGGTCAGAGGATTGGTGCGGGCCCCTCAAACCTCGGCTCTGGGATTTTTACAAAAAACTTCTTTTCGTAGACCCAGTCTCCAGGTGTGTTTTGAGCGAACGTCGGGTCGGTCTGGAATGGAAAACTCTAAAAAGCATTAGCGACAACTCTTTAACCCTGCCGTCGTTAAAGGTATGTCGTTTTGTAGTAAAAACTGTGGGGAATATGCACCAGCCTTTGGGGGGCACTCCCTAACAGGATCTATAGGGAATAAGAGCTAACTATCCCCGGGGGGCGTGTGCTGACTCTAACCAAGCTATGGGGGTGTCTGGCCAGGGCATGCGGTTTTTTTCCCACTTTAAGGGTCCGTTTTTTCAGAGTCCGTTCCATGTGCCCTTGCATTCAGTGGGTAAGCCCCCGTGGCATGCAGGGTCGCCCCCCCTACTCCAAATATAGCCGTCTTCTTCATTTTCTTGCTCCCTTCTTTTACCGCTTCCTTTCTTCCAGTGGGTTTTCCTGCATTTGGGCCCAAATTTCCCCTTGCAGGTTGGGTGTAATTTTTCTCCTCCAAAAATGACAGTGACTTGCTTCCCCTTTTTCTCCCCCCTGTGGCCTGTGTGGCTTTTGGTCAGCCAAGTGGTTTCATCTTCTGTTTTTCAGTTTCCCTTTTCCTTGATTTTCAGTATAGCCACTGTCCGTGGCGGGCAGAGTGATCCTTTTGGCCCTAAATTAGTTGTCCACGTTTCATGGGGTTTTTCCCGCAGCTGTGGGGAATCTCATGCCTTCCAAATAGGTCCAAAGTATGGGCGACCCTGAAAGCGATCTTGGTCGTACACATGTTTGGGTTTTCCCCTTTACCCCAAACGTCATGCTGCCCTCTTTGGGTTTTATTTGCAATGGCGACTTCTTGTCCCAAAACTGCTTGTGATTTTTGGTCACGCATATCCCGTGTGGGAAAAGTCCTGCACTGTTGCAATCAGGATCCCTCCAAAAACAGAACCATATCCGGGTTAAAGAAAGGTCAAATTTCATGATTTTTAAGCAATATGGGTTTTTTCATGTGCACCGGATTTTCTGATTCCTCTTATCATCATTCCCCTTGAGGAAGGGGGTAAGCTGCTGGATGGAAGAAAAACAAAGCCAGAAGATTGACGTTATCGGAGGGGTAGAGGACACTGAAGCCCGAGACGCTTGCTGCGAGAGATGGTGTGGTTTAGAAAGGCGGGATGCAGTGGAGCCGAGGATGAGGGGAGTCCGACTCGCTATCCCCGTTTTTTTCTGCACCCTTCGGCTCCAAAAAACAGCTTGTAAATGGGAAAGGGCCTCCCCCCTCGCTGGGTCAGCCTTGCAGGTAGTTCCAACGGTTTTTCGGCCCCCATGGGTGGGACTAGAATTCCCAGGGCATGCCTTCCCTTTCGATACAAAGAGCTTGAAGGTCTTTGGATGCCTAGTGCAGGAGCACTGGCAATAGCCTTCTTCAGCTTCTTCAGCTTCTGGATGGACTCTAAGTATCTTCATCAAGGTGGAAGGGAATTGTCTTCACTGCCTCATACCAGAATTTGCACGAGAGTGGATATCCCTGTCCCAAGCAGACCTTGATCCCACATATCCCGCAGGCAGATTATTCTTGATGTCTTTTGCAACTGGAAGCACTACATCTCTTGGTAGAGACTTGTAATCCGGCCCAAAACCATCTTCAGCTGCTTCCCATAGGTTCCAGGGCCATCCACAAAAGCCCTGGTCAGATACGAGCATGTGGCTTCTCAAACGGAGGAGAAATCCCCATCAGAGAACATCTGAGACTCCCTGCTGGTATTCCTCCAATCCCGGTTAAAGTCTTTGCGGGGCATATTACAAATTACCCCTCTGGGGCAGCAGTGATTCATCCCTATCTGCGGGTTTTATAGGGATTCAGCCACATGGGGGCCCGTCTAATCCCCGCTTAATTCCAACAAGGACCATAAATTTTCTAAGTGTTGTGTAGTTTTCAGACCTGGACTTCTTCCTGTAAAAGGGCATAGGTTGTTCTAGGGTCCCGGGAAATTCACCCGTTAAGAAGGCACTTGGTGGGAAAGTAAAATAATTGTTCGGACCTTCGCATCCCCCCCCTTTTAGTGAGGCCGTGGTCAGGGGGTCTGCCATAGTCAATTCCGAGCCCTCTCCCCTTTGTAGCTGATGCTCCTCCCGTGTCCCTTCCCGGGGGGGTTGGTGAGGGGCCGTGGTGGCCCCCCGAAGCAGCAAACAGCGTTTTTACCTGATTGTCTTTTGGCTCATCTGCTCATTCTTCTCCCATCCTGTCTCCCATGCTGTTAGAGCCTGCTTCCATTGTATCTTCTTTTTTTCGTACCATGATTTTCCATGTGGGCTGGCTGGGTTTTTGGGCGCCATATATCCCCAGTATCTGCTTCCTTTTTTGGCACATACAAAGCAAAATTTTCACCATCTTGGGCAGGAAGTGCAAATGGTGACCCCCGGAAAGGGGCGGGCATTAACCCAGGAGGAAGAGGAGTGACATTCCCCATGGGAGCAGTAGGGGGGGCTGGGGTGGGGGCAGGGGTGGGGGGGGCGGGGGCAGGGCATTAAAAAATTCAGGGAGCTGGGTTTACTGGGGGAGGGCTTTGGGAGTTGGTGTGGTTACAGGGGGAGGGGACTTGGTCAAGGTGGGGCTGTTTCTGGGGTGTTTGTTCCTTATTAATTTGCAGAGTTTGGCTACACCCCCGACTATGCTCTCCCCCCCAAGACAAGCCCCTCCGCCTTCGGGTGCGGCACAGTATTCACACTTTTCCCTTTTTCTCCTTTGTTTCAGAAAAAATTTCCCGGGGGAGATACAAAGGCGCTGCACCCCCCGAGCCCACCCTTCTCTAGAATCCCTTTAGTTACAAATGTACAGGGTTCAGCCATCAACAAAAGATTTCAAAATCCTTCAATTACCCTTTTTTGTATCAACCCTCAGACATTTCCATCCTCTCTAAATGCTTTCTGGAGGGCTAAATCACGTTCAAAATACTTGCAAATTTTAGATACTTCAGTTACACTTCGTCCTCTCTGATTCTTCCTTTAACAAGAGACTCTTATCTAACGTTTTGTTCCCTCTAAAACCAGCGATGGGGTGTCATAAACCCCTTAGGAAAAGCGATTACGTTGGCCATCGCATGGGTCGATGGTCGATAGTCACCTCATCGAAAAGTAGTCGTAGTCGATAGTAGATTATGGCGTGCCATTAAAGTCTATGGGAGGAAACAACACCTTCATTTTACACCCAAACGGGGGGGAAAGCTGGAATTAACATCCACAACGTCAATGGATAGTGTACATCTTAGGCAACACACTTGGTATAAAAGCCCAGAAAAAAATCACACCCCATTCCTATCCTGTTTGTCCCACGCATGACCTTAAAACCTGATCACCCACAAATTAAAAAGTCCCAGAAGGCATTTGATTTAAACCATCATTTTCTTGAACTGACTTTGAAATCCCTTCCGGGAACGCGCATAGCCCCAAAACCCTTTTTTGGCCCCCCGTTTTAAAAAAGTCCCGGGAAAAAAGAGTTTTTCAACCACCATTTTGTTGAACTGGACATTGATATAATGCCCTGGGCCAAGCATGAGCCCCAACCTGATGCCCCCCAGATTCAAAAGTGGGGAAAAAGTTTTCAACCCCCTTTTTTTTATTTTCATGGCTTTTGACTTACTGTCCGGGCCCAGCATACCCCAAACCTGCATAAACCCCCACTTTTAAAAAAGGGGCCGGGGAAAAGGGTCTTTAAACCACCATTTTATTTCATGGACTTTGGATATCCCTGTCCGGGGCCACAGCATGACCCCCAACCTGCATAACCCCATTTTTAAAAAAGTGCGGAAAAAAAAGGGTTTTTAAACCACCTTTTATTGAACTGGACTTCTATTCTGCCTGTCCCGCGAAAGCCCATTAAACCGTCTGCCCCAAAAATTAAAAAAGTGCCGGAAAAAAGGATCTTTCAACCCCCATTTTGTTTCACTGGAAAATTGACTAACCTGCCCCGGCCCGGTTTATCCTTTAAACTTCTACCCCCAATTAAAAAGGTCCCCGGGAAAAGGAGTCTTTGAACCCCATTTTGTTGAAATGGACTTTGACTGTCCGGGGCCCAAGCAGGGCCCAAACCCATGCCCCCCAGATTTTAAAAGTCCCAAAAAAGGGATTTTTGAACCCCCATTTTAGTTAAAGGGACATTGACTATCCATGCCCGGGGGACGCGCATGCCCCCAAAACCCGATGACCCACATGACGGGATGATGACACTTTGGGGCCGGGGACGGGAGGACGAGGGGTAAATGCTGGATGCAGGTTGCTTAACCACTAAAGGACAGATTGGCAGCTTTTTGTTACTGAGATTCAAGGGCCCCCCCCAGCGATGACGGGCCTGACGGTCCCCCAAACTGGCGACCTGGATGCGTGTTGTCGCCAGCACTGGAAGGAGCCCCTTCTCTCGCCCCTTCCCTCCATGCCACCCCCCTCTTCCCTCACTTACCACATGAAAAAAAGTTTGAAAAATTATTCGGATAAAAAAAGGTATTTTTGGCACCTATCAAATTCAAATTTAAAACAAAATTGCTGTTTTAAATTTTTAAATGCAAAATAGATCTATCAAAAAGCTGGCCTCGCCCAAAGTTAAAAAAAAAAAAAATATCGAAATGTATTGGTAATAAAAGGGATTTTGGGACCTATCAATTCACCTGTGGGGCTACAAATTTGCTTTTTTTCAAAATTTTTAAATGCAAAATGTCTATCAACAAAGTGGCCTGCGCCAAAGTGAAAAAAAACGTATCTAAATTTTCGGATAATACAAAGGGATTTTTGGCACCTATCAATTACCTTGGTGCTCAAAAAAAAGCTGTATTCAAAATTTAAAATGCAAAGTAGTCTATCAAAAAAGCTGGCTTGCGCCAAATAAAAAACAGTATCTGAAATTATTTGGATAATCAAGGTATTTTTTGGCCTTTCAATTTTACCTGTGGTGACACAAAAATTTCAGTATTACATTTAAGTGCAAAGGGGTCAATGAAAAAAGCTGTAGTGCGCCAAGAAAAAAAAAACTATCTGTAATTTTTTCGGATAGTAAAAGGGGATTTTTTTACCTATCAATTCACCCCGTGGAAACTACACAATTGTGGATTCAAAAGTAACTCAAGGGGGCTTATCAACAAATCTGGACTGGGAAAAAAAGCAAAAAACACGATCTGTAATGTTTCGGATAAAAAAAGGGATTTTTTGCACCTTCAATTTACCTGTGGTAAATACACAAATTTCTGGATTCAAATTAACTGCGGGTGGCCTACAACAAATCGGACTCGGCAAAAGGGAAAAAAAAGTATCTGTAATGTATTCGGTTAAAAAAGGATTTTTTGGCACCTTAATTCACCCGTGGTAAACTACCAAAATTTCTGGGTTCAATTTAAATGCAGGGGGGCTCTATCAACAAACTGGACTGGGGAAAAAATGCAAAAAACCCAATTTTTAAAAAAATTTTTACCCCCAGGGGTAAAAATTCGCTTAATTTTTTAAAGGGGGGTTAATGAAAAATTTCTGGGGCAAAAAAACCTATCAAAAAATTTTGGTTTTTTCCCCTTAAAAGGGGCAAAATTGCTGGATTCAAAAATTAACTGCAAGGTGGAATTTTTAACAAAGGGGGAAGGGGGAAATTGAAAATGAACACCTATCTGAAATGTATATGATAATTAAAGTGGAGTTTTGCCCTAAAAAGGAAATGCAGTTACTAGAAAAAAAAGTGTATCCAAAAAAATAAGTTCAGGGTGCCCAATATCCAGGAAAATTTTTAAAAAAAAATGTTAATAATAATGCATTGCAGTGCAATGTCTACCTAAGTCTTGGTGAAATTTTTCCATTTCTTTATAGCTTGTCGTGTTCCCCGCGGCGGCCCCCCCCTCCGCCCCCCCCTGATTTCAGCTAGGGTGTCCTTTAAAATTCTCTACCTCTACAAAAATCTTCCAATCTTAAACTTTTTAAAAATTTGTAAGGATCCAGTAACAGTAGGCTTTTTCTGTGAAAAAAAATTAAATTTCGCTGACTTTTGGACACAGCAGAGCAAAAGTCCTTCTTCTCTGAATGCTGGAGCATGAGGTTTAACAGGAAACGCTTTCTAGTTAAAAAAGGTCATGTATTTTTCCAGCCAAAACAACCCTACACATCCCAGTCTAGTCGCACAACATTCCCCTGCTCTATTTGTAAAACTATTTGCTGGCCGCCAAAAAAAAAAACAGGAAGCGCAAAAAGTGCTTTTTAATAATATGCACAGATTTTAACTAAATTATCGGGATGATTAAAATTTTGATCCAAAAAAACGTGCCGATTTCACTTTGTCGATAAAATCGCTCAAACCTACTCACTACCAAATTTTTTTGTGTTCTTGTTTCTCAATCAAGTTTATGTTTTCAAACACAAAAGACAAAAATCGTATCGTAGTTATAGAAAACCGTTTTTCAGGCAGCTGTTCCCCTTTTCCCCAAAACCCAAGGAAAGCTTGAAATTCACGATTCCCCATCAAATAAATTTTCATTTAATACAAGATGCTTTTTTTTTTTTTTACCCCAAGCCAGCGACCCGTTTTCCCACGCAAGAGACTCAGAACTCCCCTGTTAATTCCCAGGGGGATTTCTAAACACTGAGGGCCCCTAGGGGTTTCCCCTCCGGGATTTTTCATGACTTGACACCTTGCTTTCCCCCGCTTTGCTTTCAATCGTTTTAAAAAATTCTACACATAAAACAGAAAATACCCCCCAAAGGGGTTAAATTTTAAGGTCATGGGTTTTGCTGGGGCCCCTCATTGCCTGTCAGCGTGACCTAACAATTAACCGATGAACATACTACAGCACCCACTAGACAAAACGATCAGCTTGGATAAGCAAAGTATAAACTCTACTTACCCCTGACAGATATTCAGAAGAGTGATGGCGCCTTTATCTCTCATCTGCGTCTGCCAGTAGAAGCTGCTCCAGTTCAGTTTTCGGTTAATAAATTAGATCCAAGCCCATGCCCCACGTTACAAGGCGACATCTCAAATGGAAAGTAGCCTCAAAGGGGCTATTCTGTCCTTGTGGGGGTTCAAATTATCTTAAAAATAACAAAGGGTGCACCGAGAAAACAAATCACAACATGCCCTGTTGCTGTGAAAGTGCTTTCTGATTTTATTCACAAAATGGTGGTTTTTTATACCTTTGCAAATTAGTAGATAAGAAGCATTACATGTAGCTGGCTGTGAGGGTCTATTGGCACATTGTTATCTATAGACCACTCCTCACAGACTCAGGAATGTCTAACACAGGGTGTAACTTCTGAAGAGGTGCCATCTTGGATTACACGACGATGTCTACAAGCTACTACAGGCGGCCATTTTTGTTTAACACATTAATAACAAAAGATATACATACAGCTTTTACATGCTGTGTTATATAGGTATGTGCCTATTGTATATACGTATATGTATATATATATATTATAATGAGTATATAATAACTAATACATTAAAATAGAGACACAAACATATATATATATATATTATATATATATATATATATATATTATATATATATATATAATATATATATTATATATATATATATATATTATATTTATATTATATATATATAAACCTTTGTTCCCATCCACAACAATATGATATAACAAAATGCCCTGAATGTGTAAGAAGCAAATCGTAAAGTCCATTGTCAAATTTGGGGAAAGCTTTATGGAAAGCCCAATTGTAGCTCATTCAGATTTTGTGGTGCATTTTTACGACTTCACTTCACTTCACCAGAAAACTTCCAATGCATGTGCTAATATCTTTTGTGGTTAACGTAGGGGTCAATGATTCAAGTATCAAGTGTCCAGTAGTTTACTTACTTCCTCAGAAAATACTGCATGATGCAAACATGTCTTAAAACTGTTTAAATACACATTCCAATACCAGCAGCTCGCTATTAACTAAAAAACTATCAAAAGGCACATAGGAATTTTTGAAAAAGCATTTCTGCTACTTAGGATATATGAATTTTTTTTTAGGTTTTTAGTTCACATTTTTTATCAAAACTGCTTAAGCCCACCTTCCATCAACAAGGGGACCTCAAATACAGGTGGAAACCTATACTGACGTTACCTCCCTTTAGGGCCTGTTCAGACCTCCATACTTCAGGGAGTGAAGGCTCCTTCTACAAGGTACACTGCATTGATTTAAAAACCTGTGAAGGGGGAGTGGCTGCCTCCTTGTTGTTTTTTTGCACTCCACCCACCTCCACAGGTTTTTAAATCAATGTAGTGTACCTTGCAGCAGGAGCCTTCACTCCCTGAAGTATGGAAGTCTGAACAGGCCCTAAAGAGAGGTAGCATCAGAGTAGGCTCCCACCTGTATTGGAGGTCACCTTGTTGATGGGAGGTGGGCTTAAGCAGTTTTGATCAAAAATGTGAATAAGAACCTCAAAATTTTTTTCATGTATCCTAAGTAGCAGAAATGCTTTTTCAAACATTCCTATGAACCTTTTGATAGTTTTTTAGTTAATAGTGTGCTGCTGGTATTGGAATGTGTATGTATATTGCTGCCACACTAGTGTGCACCTATGCTAATTTTTAAAGCACACAATAAATGTGGTGTAAGACATATTCTTCAGTATAATGGTACAAAATCTTCCTTAATTCTGGCACAATTGCAATAGCAAATGTGCTCCACAGTTCTTACCTAATACATCCCCTGTTGCCGCTGCCTCAATACTTCATACACACCGTTGAGTAACATTTTTATGACCACCAGGTAATATCCAGAGTAACTGCTATGTGCAGCCCAAACAGTTGCTAGGCAGGCTGGGATTGACTCAATAAGGTCTTGATAGGTTGTCACAGGTATCTGGAACCATGTTGACTACCTCCTTAATGACCGGCCGCCGACTTTAGATGTCAGCTGGTGCGGGTCGTTCGTCTGCAGCGACGTCTTTCGTCTGCGCTGAGATCGGGGCAGTATTACACAGCCCTGATCCCAGAGCATCCCCTGCAAGCACTGGGGAGCAGAGGAAACCTCCTCAACCCGGTGCTTTAACGATTTGATTGCGGCGGTGCGTTACCGCAGCGCAAGCAAAGGATTTCCCCTGCTTTGTCGGGTGATCGGAACACCTGGTGACTCGACAGAGCCCGGGGAACGGCTGCACAGTCATCTCTGGGGACCTAGAGTGGCCCCAGAGCTGTCTGTGTACTAAGCCAGTGACTAGGACACACTGTGTGCTGTCCTAATCACTGCCTGTGTCAGACTAACACAGATTATAATGTATTAGCAAATATGAATATGCTAATACATTACTAAGTGTAAAAAAATAAAAAAAATAAAACAGTTCTCCCTGCATGGGATTTAAAAAAAAAAAGTAAAAAAACACATAAAAAGTGTAAAAAAAGAATAAAAAAATAAAGATAAATAAAAATAAATATTTAATAAAAATTAATTGTGTATACATAACACACATACAAAAAAAACCTACACATATTAGGTATCCACACGACCGTAATATCCTGTAGAATTAAGCTAACAAGTTATTAAGTGTGAAATGTGAATGGTGTAAAAAAAAAATTTAAAAACTAAAAAAAAAAAATAAAATAAAAAAAAACCTGCAATTATTTATAGGTGAACTTAAGCTATTCCCGATAAAGTACAACTTGTCTCGAACAAAACGAGGCCCCATACAACTGCATCATTGAAAAAATAAAAAAAAGTTACAACTGTTGAAACGCAAGGAGGCAAAAACGAAAAAAAATTCTGGTCATTAACTACTTTTCAGGTGTTCGGCTTAAGGGGCTACAGTACATCCAAAAGCTGCTGTAGTGTGCATGGGGGAGCATTGGTAGAGCAAACATCATGATCAAGGTAGTCCCACAGATGCTCAACTAAGTTTAAGTCTGGAACATTAGGGGATGCATGTAATAATTGTAAGTCTTAATTATTCTCTTGCAACTAATGTTGCACATATCTAGCTGTGTGACATGTAGCATTGTTTTGCTAGAAGATTCCATACACCCCAAGGAAGAAAATCATCATGTATGGGTATATGTGATCCACCTGAATGAATTTATACCCATATCAGTTTAAAGTGACTTCCACGTAGATGAGTGGGCCAGAGAATACCACAAAAACATTTCTGAGACCATAACACTTTTACCATCCATTTTTGTTCTTCCAGCAATGGTTGCAGGGTCGTAGTTCTCTGAGGTTTTCTCACCTGACACACTTATGTCCTTCCGTCATATGAAGCAGAAAATTTGACTCATTGGAGGAGGCAACCCTCTACAAATCAGTGGAGGTCAAACACTGATACTGCTGTGAAAATGTAACGCTTTTCTGCCAAAAAACTTTGTTAGCAGAGGTGCAGTGGCTGACCTTCTGCTTTATGTAGCTATATACACTTTAGGGTTTGCAGAACTGTTGTTTTACACATATGCCTGGTAACCAAACTTGGTGAAATCCAGCATCCAGAAAAATAATGTTAAAACTCCATATTTTATTCAATCTATTCAGATCTGCTGGACAGCAAGCTCCTCATTATCTAATACGTTTCAAGCTTGGCTGAGCTCTAACTCATTAGGGATTTGGATTAGTTGGAGGCCTGGGCAGAGAAGTGGCAGATGAGGTTTAACACAGATAAATGCAAGGTTATGCACATGGGAAAGAAAAATATATTCCATGATTACTTGTCAAACAGAAAAAACCCTGGGTAAAAGTGACATGGAAAAAGACTTGAGAATCTTAGTGGAAAATAAACTTAACTGTAGCAGTCAGGGTCAGGCAGCAGCTGCCAAGGCCAATAGGATCTTGGGTTGTATTAAAAGGGGCATAGAGGCATATGATGAGAACATCATTCTCCTGTTATACAAGTCACTGGTCAGACCACACATGGAATATTGTGTGCAGTTTTTGGCACCAGTGCTCAAGAAAGATTGCTCAGTGCAGAGCTTGAACAGGGCTGGGTGAACTGTAATACCCAGAAAGATTAGCAAGATTCAGATTACTTCATTTAGAGAAAAGATAGCTTTGGGATGAATATATATATATGTACAAATATATCAGGGTCAATATATAGAGATATCTCCCATGATCTATTTACATCCAGGACTGTATCCAGAACAAGGGAGCATCCTCTATGCCTAGACATAGAAAGGATTATTTACTGTAAGAGCAGTGAAACTGTGGAACTCTCTGTAAGAGGAACTTGTCGTAGTAAATTCACTAATAGAGTTCATTGCATTTCTTGAGAGCCATAATGTAACAAGTTATAGTGATTCACCATAGAGATTCACTATAGGATTCATACAGTGTTTAACTATGAAGGTCGTAACCGGGGTTTTTACTCTGATTGCCAGACTGCAGTCGGGAAGGCAGTTTTTCCTTAAAATCTGGACAATGCACAATTGGCTTCTACATCATGGGATTTTTTCTTCATTTGGATTCCACATTAAATAGTTTTTTTATGCTGGCTTTTTTCAGTCTTACAAACTAGGAACTATGGATTTCACCACAGCAGTCATAAACAGTTCACAAATGCACATTTTTCAGAAATACACCCACCCTTTCCCAAATATATTATCATTCCTTTTGGAAAACTCTATAATCCCCATTTTACCCATTACAGCAACAAAGGATATATGTACAAACAATCTATCCCACACCTTATATACCCACCAAGCCAGCTCACCACACGGGAAATCCTTCATGAGCTATTCGTTGGTGACATTGAAAGTAGGAAATGGTTATAATAATGTGACTCGTCTGTGTACATAAAAGCAGTGATGACATGTCACACTTACTCAATATATGCAATCTATGACCGCTGGTATGATTAGGCAACACTACCCCTCAAGGTCCCCGTGGAATCTTCCCCTGGGATTCCCATAATTCCCAATTCAAAATGAGTCGTGGCCCCGTATTTCTTGAATATTGCTTTCTTTTTCAATAGCATAAGCCTTTTTTAACGATTTGTAAAAAAGCATCGCATATAAACAGTCATGCAACTAGTGCGTGTGTTGCTAAAAGGAGGAAAAAACCTTAGCGTGCTTCAGGCATACAAAAGGACAAAAAGCTGGAAACCCGGGCCCGGGGAAAGCCGCAAGGCATTTAAGGGTAAACGCCCCCTTTTCCCGCTGGGGTTCGAAGTTACCTTCCCTTTTTTTACCTTTGATTTTAACCCCTTTCTTAGCCAAACTATTTTAAAAAAAATTTTAAAACTCAATTTTCATTTGAGTCCATTGTGGCTCTTAAACTAATGCACTATCATATTTTATTTTTTTAGTAATTGGTCTTTAAACATCTTTGCCCTTTTTCTTATCAAGTATGCACCCTTCAATTCTGATACGTTGTGTCTTGTTCAAAAAAGGGTTTTCGCACCGAGGTCTCTCCAAAATTTTTGCCTGTTGCCAATTTTCCTCCCTATTTTTGATCTTTTTTGTTTGTATTCCTAATTCACTTCTAGTTCATTAACGGCTTTGAACTTTCTGTATTTGTCCAAATATATCGTCCACATGACATTTTAAATTTTAGCTGCCTTGATTTACATGTATTAAAAAATTCTTTATAGGAATTTTGTGCCCTTTATTGGGTGCAAATCTCCCATCCCTTTATTATAGAATGCAATTAAACAAATTTAAAGGGATGGGAAAAATACCCTTTCTTTGTGTTTTTAACCATGTTGTGCCCAGCCTTTCTTTCAATCTGAGGAAACTAATGCATCACCCCGGGAGCGCCCCTTTTTTATAGATAAAAACTTGGTGTTTGTAAAAAAAATTACCAATTGTTCATCACTCTGTAAAATGTTCCAAAATTAAAGTAGCTCTTTCTTTTTCAATGTTGCTGATGATATTTTTTGATAGATCATCAATTTTCCCCTTTCCTT
>JAODAL010045880.1:0-31494 GCA_025379985.1 Phyllomedusa bahiana | reverse complement strand
GGGCCTCCCTCTGCCCCCCCCCCTCTGGGGCCCACATCGGGCCTGCCCCCCCTGGGGGCCTCCCCCCTTGGGGGCCTCCCTCCCTCTTGGGCCCCACATCTGACCTGCCTCCCCCTCGGGCCCTCCCCCCTCTGGCCTGCCTCCCCCCGGGGCCCCCACATCTGGCCTGCCTCCCCCTGGGCCCCCCCCATCGGCCTGCCCCCCCCGGGCCTCCACACGGCCTGCCTCCCCCCCGGGCCTCCACAACGGACCTGCCACCCCCCGGGGCCTCCCCCCATTCCTCCTTTCCCCCCCCCCCCACCCCCCCCCCCCCCCCCCCCCCCCCCCCCCCCCCAGGGGACCCACCCTCGGGCCTCCCTCCTCTCTGGGCCTCCAATCTGGCCTCCTCCCCCCTGGGCTTCCACCATCTGCTGCCTCCCCTGTGGGCCCTGCACCATCGACTGCCTCCCTCTCGGGGCCCCCCCCTCGGGCCTGCCTCCCTCTGTGGGCCTCCACCATCTGGCCTGCCTCCCTCTGTGGGCCTCCACCATTGGCCCTGCCTCCCCCCTGGGCCTCCACCTTTGGGCCCCGCCTCCCCCCCCTGGGCCTCCCTTTTTCCTGTTTTACCATAAAAGGGTGTTTGTAACAGGAATACGTCAAAGAAACTACCCCTTTAAATAGCTCTCTAACTGTTAAGGGGAAAATTGCATTTACAGTTCTAAAATTAGGGCGGGCCCCTTTTAAGGGAGGCGTGAGGCCGATGTGGCCCCGCAAAAAAAAGTTTGACACCCCAATCTAAAGTACACCCAGATCCTTTTCGCATTCCCCAGTTTTTACCATTAGGACCCTATGGTTTCCTGCAATTTTTTGGGACCCCGATAAGAACTTTCATTTATCCACGTTTAAATTGGGGAAACTGGATGCCCCAACACTCAGGGAGACATGTATGGAACTCGGCACATTAAAGTTCATTTTCGCATCTTTTTTTCAGTGTCAAATGTGCCTGAATGTATGAAAGTGGTTTTTGTGCGCTCATAAATTGTGTCTAAAGTTCATTGCATATATGAAAAAACATTGAGACTCTCGGTTCACATATTTTGATCAAAAGATGTTTAAGCTGCCCACGACTTTTTAACGTGATTCAAAATCGGGCAGTCCTATCCTATCTTTACCTCTCAAATCGAACCATTCAGGCCTCTCACTGGGTCACCGACCTCCATTATTCAGAGAGAAAAAATAAAAAACACCCAACCTGCAAGCTGCCCTTCTTATGACAGCCTGTGAGAGGGGCGGGGACGAAACCCAAAATGGAAGACCCCTTCCTCCCATATAGGTTAAAATCATGTACACCAAGTATAACGTATGTTTCTGCACACAAAAACTTTTTCTAAAAAAACGTATGCAACCCTGGGTGCCACTGGCAGGGCTGCGGCACATGTAATTATACATGTACACACACAGACCGCCGCCAGCGGCACACTACTGCAAAAAGGGCAATACACTACGTGGAAATCCTAAAGAAGCATTTATGATATCTATCATACATGAAAAAACTTGGGGACTCCCTTCACATATTTTGATCAAAAGATGTTTAAGCTGCCCACGACTTTCAACCTATCCTTACCTCTCAATCGAGCCAATCAGGCCTCTCACTTATCCTTACCTCTCAATCGAGCCAATCAGGCCTCTCACTCATAGTCTAGGACTGTACATGTATAATTGTACATGTATAATTACATGTGTGCCGCAGCCCTGCCAGTGGCACCCGGGTTTGCATACGTTTTTTCAGAAATGTTTTTGTGTGCCAGAAACATACGTTATACTTGGTGTACATTGATTTTAACCTATATGGGAAGGAAGGGGTGCTTCCATTTTGGGTTTTCTGGTCCCCCGCCCATCTCACAGGCTGTCATAAAAAGGGGCAGCTTGCGGGTTTGGGGTGTTTTTTATTTTTTCTTCTGAATAAATGGAGGGTCGGTTGACCCTGGGGGAGGCCTGAGTGGCTCTATTGAGAGGTAAGGATAGTGTAGGACTGCCCGATTTTGAGATCACGTTTAAAGTGGTGGGCAGATTAAACAACTTTTGATAAAAATATGTAAAACCGAGAGTCTCAATGTTTTTTCATGTATGATAGATAGCATAAATGCTTCTTTAGGGATTTCCACGTAGTGTATTGCCCTTTTTAAAGTTCATTGCATCTCACCTGTGTGTTTGGTGCATTATGGAACTTAGGCACATAAGTAATGCGCCAAACATATATAAAGGCTACAGAAAGGCTGGAAATAAAAGAAAAGTCATTAGAATAGCATGTCGGTGAATAGAAACCATGGTACTGATCTTGCTTTGTGAAACACTGGTGTGGTGTGCTGGCTCTTGCTGTATATAGAATAAAGGGTGAGAGCAGCAAAAAAAAAAAATTTCAAATTTAATGTAGTAAAAATTTAAAATTTTTAAATCTGAACAACTTCATCAATGGGTTATTTAATTAAAAATTAGTTTTAGATTCTTTTAATCCTAAATACATTTTGTAGGAGATATTTTTATATTTTGGGGATGTTATATATTTTTATATTAATTTGATATGATAACATTTTTTATTAAATTTGAATAATTAAATTTTATATAGTTTGATAATTATCATAAATCACATTTTATTATTGTACTGGTGTAAGTTAACTAATATTGGACATTTTTACTCCTAACAGCAAATCTAGCTCCAGTTCGACTCCTCTGGCTCAGGCAGACCACATTGAAATAGGTTTGCCTGTTCGAGCAGTAATGCGCCTAGTTTTGCCGAACCACATTCATATATGTGTCCCAATAAATACGAGTGTGGTGCGACACACCTCCAGAACGCCCCCTCATGTTAGGCGTATTAAAAAGTGTTGAGTCTTGCGAACAATGTGCCTAACACATTCATTAGGTGCATTAGACATTGTATACTGCTCACTAAGGCACATTTTACGCCAGAATATGGTGAAAAACCCGATCATACATGTCTCTCTCAGTGTGTCCTGGTCTGCTTGCAATTTATGAACATCCTCCATACACTGCACTACACTACATATCTTGTTATTATATGCAAAAACAGAAACAGTGCTATTAATCCCCTCCCATATATCATTAATAAATACATTGAATTAAAGAGAACCCAGTACTGAGCCTTGGGGTAAGCACTTATATACCTTACTCAGCATGTTGAAAATCAAGCACTGTAGTGAGAAAACCCCTATAAAGGTCTCTAAAAACTGCATGTTAAAACTATTATACACCATGACATAAGCAGGATGTTATAGGAGAACCATAAGTTGTCCTGTAATATCCTACTATTGTAAATAGCTTACCAGCGATTGCACCACATAATGGTCAAGTACACTAGTGGGACTACAAGTACAATTAATAAAAAGTTTTCAAAATAAAAAAAATATATAAAAAATTCAAATACAAATAAATATTAAAAAATAATAAAAAGTTACATAGAATTGGTATCGCCTGATCTGTAAAAGGCCAATCCATTATCCTGTCTGGTGAACACCATAGAAAATAGAAATTCCCAAGGCCAAAATTACTTTTTTTTTCGTAATTTCACATTTTCAAAAATTTGGAATATAAAAGGATAAAAAAAAACTGCATTTACCCCCAAATGGTACCAGTTAAAACTACATTTCAGCCTGCAGAAAAATGAGCGCTCTCTAAGATCCATAGATGAAAAAAGTCAGTCTTTGGAGAAAATGGCGCTGTAGCATAAATTTAATAAGAAAAGTTTTTACTTTTTTGAAAAGTGTAAAACATAACGAAGACTATGCCCCTCACACTGTGGGCAGGTGACATATAACGGGGTCAGTGCCCCTCACACTGTGGGCAGGTGACATATAATGAGGTCAGTGCCCCTCACACTGTGGGCAGGTGATATGTAATGATGGCAGTGCCCCTCACACTGTGGGCATGTGACATGTAATGATGGCGGTGCCCCTCACACTGTGGGCAGGTGACATATAACGGGGTCAGTGCCCCTCACACTGTGGGCAGGTGATATGTAATGAGGGCAGTGCCCCTCACACTGTGGGCAGGTGACATATAATGAGGTCAGTGCCCCTCACACTGTGGGCAGGTGATATGTAATGAGGGCAGTGCCCCTCACACTGTGGGCAGGTGAAATGTAATGATGGCGGTGCCCCTCACACTGTGGGCAGGTGACATGTAATGAGGGCAGTGCCCCTCACACTGTGGGCAGGTGACATATAACGAGGTCAGTGCCCCTCACACTGTGGGCAGGTGATATGTAATGAGGGCAGTGCCCCTCACACTGTGGGCAGGTGAAATGTAATTATGGCGGTTCCCCCTCACACTGTGGGCAGGGGGACATGTAATGAGGGCAGGGGCCTCACACTGTGGGCAGGTGACATAATAACGAGGGTCAGTGCCCCTCACACTGTGGGCAGGTGATATGTAATGGGGGCGTGCCCTCACACTGGGGGCAGGTGAAATGTAATGTGGCGGTGCCCCTCACACTGTGGGCAGGGACTTCTAATGAGGGCACTGCCCTCACACTGTGGGTAGGTGACATATAACGAGGTCAGTGCCCCTCACACTGTGGGCAGGTGATATGTAATGAGGGCAGTGCCCCTCACACTGTGGGCAGGTGAAATGTAATAATGGCGGTGCCCCTCACACTGTGGGCAGGTGACATGTAATGAGGGCAGTGCCCCTCACACTGTGGGCAGGTGACATATAACGAGGTCAGTGCCCCTCACACTGTGGGCAGGTGATATGTAATGAGGGCAGTGCCCCTCACACTGTGGGCAGGTGAAATGTAATGATGGCAGTGCCACTCACACTGTGGGCAGGTCACATGTAATGATGGCGGTGCCCCTCACACTGTGGGCAGGTGACTTTGTAATGATAGCAGTGCCCTCACACTGGGGGGCAGGTGATATGTAATGATGGCGGTGCCACTAAACACTGTGGGCAGGTCACATGTAATGATGGCAGTGCCCTCACACTGTGGGCAGGTGACAATGAAATGATGGGGGTTTGCCCCTCACACTGTGGGCAGGTGACATGTAATGATGGCAGTGCCCCTCACACTCTGGGCAGGTGACATGTAATGATGGCAGTGCCCCTCACACTGTGGGCAGGTACATGTAATGATGGCGGTGCCCATCACACTGTGGGCAGGTGACATGTAATGATGGCAGTGCCCTTCACGCTGTGGGCAGGTGACATGTAATGATGGCGTGCCCCAAACCACTGGGGCAGGTGACATGTAATGATGCAGAGCCCCTCATACTGTGGGTAGGTGACATTGTAATGAGGGCAGGTGCCCTCACACTTTTGGGCAGGTATCATGTAATGATGGCGGTGCCCCTCACACTGTGGGTAGGTATCATGTAAAGATGCCGGTGCCCCTCATACTGTGGGTAGGTATCATGTAATGATGGCGGTGCCCCTCACACTGTGGGTAGGTGACATGTAATGATGGCAGTGCCCCTCACACTGTGGGCAGGTGACATGTAATGATGGCAGTGCCCCTCACACTGTTGGCAGGCAGGGCCGCCATCAGAAATTTTGGGGCCCCATACAGTTGGAGCGTCTGGGCCCCCCCTCCATTCCATCCCTGGCTCTGCCCTCCGGCCGACCCAACCCCCCACCACACCCTCCATCCCCGGCCATCCCGACAGAGCCCTACCCATCCCCCGTCCCACAACCATCACCACCACGGAAAAAGAAAAAAAATTATTTTGGGGTCACAAGAAAAAAAAAATGCAATTGTGCCATTGTTTTTTGGATTTAGTTTTTGCTGAATTATACAAGGTCCAGTCTATCTGTATTTTGTGGGTCAGTTCATATACAAAGTCCAGCAAATACCACCACTATAATTTTACTGACCAAACCAGTATACCAGCCCAATATTGCCAAGCAACGATATATACAAATACTAAATAATGCCGGCACCTATCACTACCATATACTGTCTAGCACCACCATAGTGTAAACCAAGACCAATATCACAATACAACAATAAACAAGCACCTAATTATACCACCATATCACCACCACATATCTCCAACATCACAATACTGAATAATACCACCACACTGTTACTGAATATAAACCTTTTCATCAAGACCAACATTTCCTCCACACAGTGACTTTTATATTGGTAGATACCGGGTACACAGTGCTTTGAAAATTTATTTTTCTTACATTTAGGGCATACATGCCAACTCCCCGTTTTTTGGGGGGGGGGGTCCCGCTATTTGGGGGTCCCCTCCCGCCCTCCCGGGGGAGTTGGCATTCCTCCCGCCGCCAGCAGGCGGCGGGGGCTTTTAAATGGTCGCGTAGACAGGAGTAGCGCTAGTGCGCTACTTGGCGCCGCCGGGCCGCTCCTAAGGCGGGTGAAGCGGCCCCTGCGGGCCCGATTCACCCGCCCGGAGTTTTGCTGTGCAGGGAGGAGGGCAGGAGGGATCGCTCCTCCTCCCCCTGTATGTCCGGCGCCGGGGTTTTTTTCGCCGTACATACAGGTCAGCGGCGCAGGGGAAGTGACGCGCGGCTGCTCTCACTTCCCCCCGCGCCGTGAGGGAGATCGTCCGGACGGGCCGTGCTGCGGAGCCTGGTGAGGTAAGTGGATTTTATTATTTTATTTTTATTAGCTTATATGGGGGGCTCTGCCTGGCAACAATGGGGGCACTACCCGGGGAACAATGGGGGCAAATACCTGGCAACAGAGGGGGCATCTACCTGGCAACAGAGGGGGCACTACCTGGCAACAATGGGGGCACTAAACACGGCAACAGAGGGGACATCTACCTGGCAACAGAGGGGGCACTACCTGGCAACAGAGGGGATCTACCCGGCAACAGAGGGGGCACTACCTGGCAACAATAGGGGCACTTACCTGGCAACAGAGGGGCATCTACCTGGCAACAGAGGGGGACATCTACTGGCAACAGAGGGGGGCACTACCTGGCAACAATGGGGGCACTACCTGGCAACAGAGGGGGCACCTACCTGGCAACAAAGGGGGGCACCTACCTGGCTAACAAAGGGGGGCACCTACCTGGCAAAAAGAGGGGGGCACCTACTGGCTAAACAAAGGGGGGGCACCTACCTGGCTAACAAAGGGGGGCACCTACCCCGGCTACAGAGGGGATCTACTTGGCTACAAGGAGGCATCTACCTGCCTGTAAGGGGCTCTACCTGCTTATGGGGGGTTATACCTGGCTAAAAGGGATCTACCTGGCTTTCTTCCAAAGCCGTTATGCAGTTAGGTGGAGTGGGTGTGGCTTTTTGAAGGGGCATGGCATACCGACAAGATGGGCTTTGTCCATGAAAAATTTTTGCCGCGGCGCGCTAACAGCGCCCGCCCACTAAGATCTCCTGCTTTTTCATTTTCAAAAGTTGGCAACTATGATTTAGGGCCTCACAGGTGGCGTCTTGTCTGAGGAGTCGTTCACTTTCTCTTTTCTTCTCTATTCGGTCCAGACCTCCATGATGACTTCCTCCGTCCACCACTCGTCCTGTAGAATTTAAAACCCAAAAAACACCTGAGACTCCTCACTTTTTTTTTTTTATCATTTTCCCAACTGAGTTCCCCCCCCCCTCATGTACAAACTCCCCATCTATAATGGCCCAAATGGTAATAATTACCCCCCGTAGTCATGGGCCCCCCATCAATTAAATAGGTAAAATGAGGCCCGGGGGCAGTAGCTAAGTAGCTTGGGGGAGACGTAGGTAGCTGAGGGCCCAGTGTAGCAGCTCAGGGCCTCCTTTAGTTGTAGGCCCCCCATCCTTTAGTTGCAGGGCCCCCATCCTTTAGTTGCAGGGCCCCCATCCTTCCTTTAGTGCAGGGCCCCCATTCTTCCTTTAGTGTAGGGCTCCACCCCTCCTTTAGTTGCAGGGCTCCCTCCTTCCTTCAGTTGCAGGCCCCCCATCCTTCCTTTAGTTGCAGGGCCCCCATCCTTCCTTTAGTTGCAGGGCCCCCCATCCTTCCTTTAGTTGCAGGGCCCCCATCCTTCCTTTAGTGCAGGGCCCCCATTCTTCCTTAGTGTAGGCCCCCATCCTTCCTTTAGTTGCGGGGCCCCATCCTATCTTTAGTTGCAGGGCCCCCATCCTTCCTTTAGTTGCAGGGCCCCCATCCTTCCTTTAGTTGCAGGGCCCCCATCCTTCCTTTAGTTGCAGGGCCCCATCCTTCCTTTATTGCAGGGCCCCCATCCTTCCTTTATGTGCAGGGCCCCCATCCTTCCTTTATTGCAGCGCCCCCATCCTTCCTTTATTGCAGGGCCCCATACTTCCTTTAGTTGCAGGGCCCCCATCCTTCCTTTAGTTGCAGGGCCCCCATCCAACCTTTAGTTGCAGGGCCCCCATCCATCCTTTAGTTGCAGGGCCCCCATCCTTTAGTTGCAGGGCCCCATCCTTCCTTTATTGCAGGGCCCCCATCCTTCCTTTAGTTGCAGGGCCCCCATCCTTCCTTTAGTTGCAGGGCCCTCATTCTTCCTTTAGTTGCAGGGCCCCATCCTTCCTTTATTGCAGGCCCCCATCCTTCCTTTAGTTGCAGGGCCCCCATCCTTCTTTAGTTGCAGGGCCCCCATCCTTCCTTTAGTTGCAGGGCCCCCATCCTTCCTTTAGTTGCAGGGACCCCATCCTTCCTTTAGTGCAGGGCCCCCACCCTTTAGTTGCGGCCCCCATCCTTTAGTTGAAAGGGCCCCCATCCTTCCTTTAGTTGCAGGGCCCCCATCCTTCCTTTATTGCAGGGCCCCCATCCTTCCTTTAGTTGCAGGGCCCCCATCCTTCCTGTAGTTGCAGGGCCCCCCCTTTCCCTTTGTTGCAGGGACCCCATCCTTCCTTTAGTGCAGGGCCCCATCCTTTAGTTGCAGGGCCCCCATCCTTTAGTTGCAGGGCCCCCTCCTTCCTTTATTGCAGGGCCCCCATCCTTCCTTTAGTTGCAGGGCCCCCAGCCGTCCTTGAGTGCACGGGCCCCATCCTTCCTTTAGTTGCAGGGCCCCCATCCTTCCTTTAGTTGCAGGGCCCCCATCTTCCTTTAGTTGCAGGGCCCCCATCCTTACTTTAGTTGCAGGGCCCCCATCCTTCCTTTAGTTGCAGGGCCCCCATCCTTTCTTTAGTGCAGGGCCCCCATCTTTCCTTTAGTTGCAGGGCCCCCATCCTTCCTTTAGTGCAGGGCCCCATCCTTCCTTTAGTTGCAGGAACCCCATCCTTCCTTTAGTGCAGGCCCCCCTCCGTCCTTTAGTTGGCAGGGCCCCATCCTTCCTTTAGTGCAGGGCCGCCCCCTCCTTTAATGTTAGGGCCCCCCGTAGCTTATTACTTACCTGGCCGCGCTCCCCCGGCGTCTCCGTCCGCTCCCGGCCCCAAGCCTGCATTTTTAGGCTTGAGGCTGAGGACAGGAAGCTCGGCAGGCGTCGCGATGACGTCACTCGCATCGCGCCACCTGCAGAGCTATGTACGACAGGGGCAGGAGCGCACAGCTCCCCCCTGCTCCTCCGTACATCTTAATTGTATACACGTCGCACGGACGTGCATACAATTAAGAGAGAGCCTCTGTGAAGCAAGGGGGCGGAGCTTGCCGGCGGCGGCGGGCCCCCCCTGGCTTCACAGACCGCCCGGGCCCGGTACAGCAGTACCGGTTGTACTGCCCTATCGGCGGCCCTGTGGGCAGGTGACATGTAATGATGGCAGTGCCCCTCACACTGTGGGCAGGTGACATGTAATGATGGCGGTGCCCCTCACACTGTGGGTAGGTCACATGTAATGATGGCAGTGCCCCTCACACTGTGGGCAGGTGACATGTAATGATAGCAGTGCCCCCCACATTGTGGGCAGGTGAACATGTAATGATGGCAGTGCCCTCACACTGTGGGCATGTGACATGTAATGATGGCAGTGCCCCTCCCACTGTGGGCAGGTGATATGTAATGATGGCAGTGCCCCTCACACTGTGGGCAGGTGACATGTAATGATGGCAGTGCCCCCCCCACTGTGGGCAGGTGACATGTAATGATGGCGGTTTCCCCTCACACTGTGGGCAGGTGACATGTAATGATGGCAGAGCCCCTCACACTGTGGGGGGGGGAGATGTAATGGTGGCGGTGCCCCTCACACTGTGGGCAGGTGACATGTAATGATGGCAGTGCCCCTCACACTGTGGGCAGGTGACATGTAATGATGGCAGAGCCCCTCACACTGTGGGTAGGTGAGATGTAATGATGGCAGTGCCCCTCACACTGTGGGCAGGTGACATGTAATGATGGCAGAGCCCCTCACACTGTGGGTAGGTATCATGTAATGATAGCAGTGCCCCTCACACTGTGGGCAGGTGAGATGTAATGATGGCAGTGCCCCTCACACTGTGGGCAGGTGACATGTAATGATGTCAGAGCCCCTCACACTGTGGGCAGGTGACATGTAATGGTGACGGTGCCCTTCACACTGTGGGCAGGTGACATGTAATGATGGTGGTGCCCCTCACATTGTGGGCAGGTGACATGTAATGATGGCAGTGCCCCCACATTGTGGGCAGCTGACATGTAATGGTGACAGTGCCCTTCACGCTGTGGGCAGGTGACATGTAATGATGGCTGTGCCCCTCACACTGTTGGCAGGTGACATGTAATGATGGCTGTGCCCTTCACGCTGTGGGCAGGTGACATGTAATGATGGCAGTGCCCCTCACACTGTGGGCAGGTCACATGTAATGATGGCGGTGCCCCTCACACTGTGGGTAGGTCACATGTAATGATGGCAGTGCCCCTCCCGCTGTGGGCAGGTGACATGTAATGATGACAGTGCCCCTCACACTGTGGGCAGGTGACATGTAATGATGGCAGTGCCCCTTTACACTGGGGCAGGTGACATGTATTGATGGCAGTGCCCCCACACTGTGGGCATGGGCATGTAATGATGGCGGTGCCCCCACACTGTGGGCAGGTGACATGTAATGATGGCAGAGCCCTCACATGTGGGGAGGTATCATGTAATGATGGCGGTGCCCCTCACACTGTGGGCAGGTGACATGTAATGATGGCAGAGCCCCTCACACTGTGGGCAGGTGAAATGTAATGATGGCAGTGCCCCTCACACTGTGGGCAGGTCAAATGTAATGATGGCAGTGCCCCTCACACTGTGGGCAGGTGACATGTAATGATGGCGGTGCCCCTCACACTGTGGGCAGGTGACATGTAATGATGGCAGAGCCCCTCACACTGTGGGTAGGTATCATGTAATGATAGCAGTGCCCCTCACACTGTGGGCAGGTGATATGTAATGGGTGGGCAGTGCCCCTCACACTGTGGGCAGGTGACATGTAATGATGGCAGAGCCCCTCACACTGTGGGCAGGTGACATGTAATGATGGCAGTGCCCTTCACACTGTGGGGCAGGTCACATGTAATGTGGCGGTTTCCCTCACACTGTGGGTAGGTCAAAATGTAATGATGGCAGTGCCCCTCCCGCGGGGGCAGTGACATGAAGATGGCAAGCCCCTCACACTGTGGGCAGGTGACATGTAATGGTGACGGTGCCCTTCACACTGTGGGCAGGTGACATGTAATGATGGTGGTGCCCCTCACATTGTGGGCAGGTGACATGTAATGATGGCAGTGCCCCTCACATTGTGGGCAGCTGACATGTAATGATGACAGTGCCCCCCACACTGTGGGCAGGTGACATGTAATGATGGCAGTGCCCTTCACGCTGTGGGCAGGTGACATGTAATGATGGCAGTGCCCCTCACATTGTGGGCAGCTGACATGTAATGATGTCAGTGCCCCCCACACTGTGGGCAGGTGACATGTAATGATGGCGGTACCCCCCACACTGTGGGCAGGTGACATGTAATGATGGCGGTACCCCCCACACTGTGGGCAGGTGACATGTAATGATGGCGGTGCCCCTCACACTGTGGGCAGGTGACATGTAATGATGGCAGTGCCCCTCACATTGTGGGCAGATCACATGTAATGATGGCAGTGCCCCTCATACTGTGGGCAGGTGACATGTAATAATGGCGGTGTCCCTCACACTGTGGGCAGGTGACATGTAATGATGGCGGTGCCCCTCACACTGTGGGTAGGTATCATGTAATGATGGCGGTGCCCCTCACACTGTGGGCAGGTGACATGTAATGATGGCGGTGCCCCTCACACTGTGGGCAGGTGACATGTAATGGTGACAGTGCCCCTCATACCGTGGGCAGGTGACATGTAATGATGGCGGTGCCCCTCACACTGTGGGCAGGTGACATGTAATGATGGCGGTGCCCCTCACACTATGGGCAGGTCACATGTCTGTGTACACAGGCTGAGGGGATTTCTGGTAGCTGCTGTAGACGCTACCACTCAGCAGCCACCAGGGGGCGGGCTCTCAGAGCAGCTGCTTGGGGATTTTCGCTGCTCTCAGACGGGGCTTTCGTTCCTCCTCAGGATTTTCCCGCCTTTGGAATGCAGGAAATTCCAGCTGGCACCGCTCCATGACAGGCAGCCTCCCTGAAAGCATCCATCCCTCACAGCTGCTCTCACTGCACAGTACAATGCTGCTGCTCAGTGCGGCAAACAGCTGCCGTAGAACCACAAGTCCCAGCTGCAGAGATTGCGAGCAGGTTATAAACTGCATCATATCAGAAAGTGGAGCGTTAGCTTACACAGCCCATAGTTACAAAGCGCCACTCAATACACTCGTCCCACAACCCTCAGCAATAACGCACACGATACAGGGCTGAGCACTGTGAGGCTGTACAGTCCCTGCGTTCAGCTCAGTTCACGTAGAGGTCGTGCTCAGCAGCTCCACTCGCGGACGTAGTGCGTTACTGCGGTTATTTCCCGGAATAGGACCTACTCCTATGGAAGGAAACCGAAACTAGCGCTTTACAAGAAAGCTGTGTCACCGCCTGTGGCCGCTGAGCGCGCTGTGCCCCAACTGCAGGTTACTGGCGAGGCTGTGCAGCTGGCATCCCTGTCTGCTCTGTCAAGAGTTTTACCCCCTATTTCTAATACAAGACTGGGCAGCACTGCAGCCTTATAGCACAGGGTTCAGATTAGATCAATGACAACATCTGTAATGCACTTGTATCTCGTATTTGTGTGCATTGCTCCGCTTGAATACATACTGAGTACATACCCTTCCTGACATTGGATATATGGGGACGTCTTATGTGGGAAGATGTTTCCACAAATGGACATGCCCATACATCCTGGGTATGATGGGGCTCACGAGCAGAGCATGGAACCAGCTGTAGATTACAGCTAGCAGCATGCACTACCCTGTTGCAACTACTGATTATTTACAAAAAAACCCACACCCGATTAACCCATTAGATGCCACCTAGGCAGCAAGGGAAAAAGTTTGGGGGGAAAAACTCTCTCTGTTGCATCAGCCCCCCCACCCGAAAATCACAGTGCGTTAGGGCTTCTAGGGGGGGCAACCGGAAGCCAAAGGGAGTTTTTCCACATGGGAAATTTCTGGTGAAAATTGCCCGAAAAAGGGATAAAAAAAAAATGTTACTATAATATCACGGGTTGTATTTCAAAAGAAAATGATCATGCTAAAAAAAGGGGCCTTTGCGGAGGCCTTTAAAATCCCTAAAAAAATTCCCGTGTAAAACCCCCCAAAAAAAACCCTTTCCCGTGTTTGGGACTGGTAAAATTTCAGTACATTCAGTGATCAAAAGATGGCTGAGTCAAGTCCCCTGTGGTGACAAGTGTGAAAACAATTGAAATAAAAAAAAAAAAAGTAAAACACATAAAGTAAAAAAGCATACGCCCCCCTTTTCCCATCCAAATGCCAATCCCCCACAAAAAAAACCAAAAATTTAAAAAAAATTTTGGTTTTCGCCACGGTGTAAAGCCCAGCCCCTTAAAAAAATGTCCTGTTAAATTTTAAACCCGCCAAAAGGGTAAACGCTGTATAAAAAACAACTGTGGGCCCCAAAAAGATAATACACCTCTAAAATGTGTTCCTAAGGTATGGTTTACACGGCTTAAAAATTTGGGCGTAATTTTCCGTCCCTAATTAAGCGCCCGAGTGCGCAAATTAAGGCTGGAATACGCCCAAAACTACCCGGGAATCCCGGAAACCTTCCTTTAAAAAAAATGTAAACCCACCTAAGGGGGGCTTAATTCAAAATTTGGGGTGACTTTGGAAGGTTTCACCTGTTTTGAATTTGGGGGCTTTGCAATTTGGGAATAAGGCACCCCCCAAAATCTTTCATTTTCCCAAAAAACCCAAAAAGCGGGTCCCTCCCTTTTTACGCCCGCCCTGGCCCCAAAAACCCAATTTTCACCCCTATATAGGGTACTGCTCTACTTGGAAGAAATTGTGTAACAAATTTTGGGGTGCTTTTTTTCCAAGATTGCTTGTAAAAATGAAACATTTTCAGCTAAGTCTATTATTGGGAAATTTTTCATTTTTACCGCCTCACACTACAATTATTTGTGAAACATCTGTGGGAAGTTGCGCACATTTTCCCATAATACATATTATATTAAAGAGACTCCCTGACTAGTCAAAACTCAAAAGGTTTATCGGGGAGACCACTCTGTTGCTTGTAGGCTATCTGGTCTAGTACTAGGGCTAGATGATGGTCCCAAGTCCATGTTATGAAGGAAATGTAGATTTTTGCTACAACTGAATGACATTTGTGCAGCAGAAAATGTGTTGAGATTAGAGATGGGCGAATTTCTCAAAAAAAATTACGGTATCGGGTCAAGCTCTCCAACCAAATTTCCCCGAGAAAAATACATTCGGTCCCGAATTACAATTCGGGATGAATCACTACTTAAAAAACAGCTATTCCAGGCTGCACAGAGCCCTGCAGGGTGCTGTAAACGTTGTGCCATGCTTAAATTTGCAAGGGAGCTTGGTTGGTCTTCATCACAATGTTGTGTTTAGTATACACGCACATGACTGCCGCCGCGCTTAGAATCGCTTTCACTATAAAATTCCCTGGGCACGTAACAGGCACAACTGACCAAGAAAACTGAAGGGTGGAATCTAGCCTGATAAAGTCATGGCAAGCGACAGCTGGAAAAAAACAAGCTGAGGGCTCAGGTGGCAAACAAAGTGACAGAGTATGGAGGTGACGCGGGGAGCCACAGCAGCATGAGTCAGACAGTTGGCAACATGACATTCTGATGTGGCAAAACCGGAGCGCCACATGAGTGGCACAATGACACTAGTGTGTCGGTTAAGGCAGCAGCCACAGCACATACATGAGGTCAGACAGTGGCGTCAATGACATTCCTGAATGTGGCAAAAAAGGAGTAGGCACAGAGTTGGCACAATGACAGAGAATGGAGGTCACGGGCAGCAGCCGCATGAGGTCAGAGAAGTGGCACAATGACATTCAGGAGGTGGCAAAAACAGTGGTAGGCCACAGAGTGGCACAATGACAGAGAGTGGGGAGGTGACGTGGAAGCAGCAGAGGTCAGCCCAGTGGCACATGACATTTTCTGAGGTGGCAAAAAACGGGAGTAGGCCACAGAGTGGCACAATGACAGAGAGTGAGGTGACGGCGGCAGGAGCAACAGCATGAGGTTCAAAGAGGGCACAATGACACAGTGTGGATGTCATGGCACCAGCAACAACAGCAGCAGCATGAGGTCATAAAGTGGCACAAATGACAGAGTGTGGAGGGAGGGTGCAATACCAGACCCTGGTAAAGATGGTTATGTGTCTGATGAGACATTGTCCAGCAGATTGTGGCCTCAGGCGGCGTGGCGGCATCAGAATAGTGGCTGAAGCAGTAGTTTTGAACCCAGACTCATATTCACAGTTTGGTGAGCCCTCATGGCTGATGTAGTCCTACGCCTAAGGCATTGGTGTGTGGAAATCCTGCCAGATCCACGCCTGATTCCATCTTGACAAAGGTCAGTACGTTCCACAATTCCCGTGGACAAGCAGGTCTCCTTGGGTAACGATGGCCTCCGCCACACTGAACACCCGCTCTGATGCCCACACTACTGCCGGCAGGACTGCTTCTCCACTGGATATTCGGCAAGTAAGCGGCCACACATCCAGTTTGGCTGCCCATAGTCCAGCGGATCTTCTAACTGGGTGGCAGAGTGCTGTCCAGTAGCCACCCCCCACCTGTTGTTCAGGGCCTGCTACCAGTCCTGCTGCTGCCCCTGGCGACTGCCCTCCTCACTAAGCGGATGAAGAAAGGCTGCTCATCCAGTGACTCAGAACTTAGGTTGCTGCTGAGAGCTGGTACTGCTCCGCACCCCCTCACCTTACTCCCAGCACCGCGGCAGTAGTAAACGTGAGCGCTGAAGAACCTCCCGGACCCAGAACCTGTCGGAGAGGACGATGCCCGCACAGAGGCACGACCAACTGACTACGGAGGATTCCCTAAAGGTATTTGAGTTTGTCCTCCCTCTCAATAGCTGGGAAAAAGGCTCCCATTTTGGACGGCGGGTAGCGAGGGTCCGATAGGGTGAAGAGCCAGAAGTCAATCCTCTGCCGGATGCTGACTATTTCGGCCTGTCACCTGCGTAAGCCAGGCAAATCAGCATGCTGCGGGCCATCTTGCACAAGTGACTCAGAGGGGCTCCCATGCCTCCCATCTCCACTGTAACTACTGCCCACAGTGCTTGCGGTCATCTGCCTCGTCTTCCTCATCTCCATCCCTCCTCTAGCTGCCCTGCTCCTCCCTCATTGTCACCGTGGGTAGAAAAACCCACGTCATTTCACCAGACAATGCTTCTGATCCAACGTCCTCCTCCTCTCCATTTTTCAGTCCCCACCAGGACTCAAGTGTGGCCGCGAGATTTAGTCCCCACGTCTCCAGTCCCCTGCCCAGACAGATTTTTTCAGCATTGTTCCGGACTGAAGCAGGGGAATGACGTTATTCATCCCGTAGTCCTGGGAAAATAAATGGCCCCCGAATGGCCCCCACAAACGGGCGGTGCACGCTGAGTCCCCGGCTGACTCAAAAATTACAAGGGGAGTATCCTGTCGCGGATCACAAAAAACGTTTTTAAAGGGCCTTTTTTTTATACAGTCGGGCCAAAAGTGCAGGGTGGAATTCCAAGGGGGGAAAAAATCGCATATCAGATGTGTTGGGGGAGGCGTTCTGCCGTGCAATTTTGGGAGGGGTTCTTGGCTTTTTTGGGAATGGATAAGTGCATGCCAGTTTCCTGGCCTTTTCAGAATTTCTGAAGATCGGTGGAAAGACTTTAGGAACCTTTTCACAACCAGATTGGGCCGTGCGCCCTGCAGGGCCTGGAAACTCCCCCTGGTTTTCAGCGCGGGCACCCTGTTCCTCCCATTGTCCGTCACCAGGTTCCCATTTGCAGTTGGCGTGAGAAACCAACCCTCGATTTTTTTGCTCAGAGCGGAGCATTCCCCCCCTGTGTGACTTCGCCCCCGGCAAGCCAGGTTTAGAACTGCTGACATGCTGTCCCTACAAATGTGTATGATGGAGCGTACTTTTGGAGCTGAGATGGTGGTGGTGGTGGGGGAGGAGGGGGGACATTGGGCAGGGCCGCGTTTGACACGTGGAGGAGAAAGCGAGTTTTCCCCAAAATTGTTGGTGCCTGGGCAGGAAACACATTCACCCGTGGGGTAAAGGCAGGGACTGGCCCTGGGCCGTTTGTTCAGCTCCAGGCGTCTGCGTGCCGTGAAACCCTTTGGAAAAAAACCCAAAAAGTCAAGGACTGGCACACCCCTTTTTGTTCTACATATTTATGAAGTGCTGGTATGCCTTTTTTAAAAAAAAAATTACGGTTGGGAAATTCCCCTTTTCGGCTTTGGGGCACAAGCCCTTAGTTTTTCTGAACGGTGCGAGGGCCACTATTTGGAAAAGGGGGGGAACCGCAGCACCCAAAAACTTGGACAGGAGCCGGTCAGCTTCTGGACCTTAGGATTTGGGTTGGGGGCTTTCGGGGTCTCCCTTTTCTTCGCCTGCCCGAACGAACCCGTGGCGGCCCCCCAGAAAGAGGAGCGGGGGCACTGGGGACCGGGAGATGATGTCAAAGAGAAACAACTGTCTTTGCAAAAGGTGGTGGAGCCTTTTATGGCTGCAATTGGCATGGTGGGCCCCCTGGGCGTGCTGCTTTCTGTTGCTTCGGCAGCGGGGGGGACCAAACCCAAATTTAGCCCGTTTTCCCCCGGCAAGGATGGTGATGCCCGCATGTGTTGACGCAGGGCCATGGTGCCAATGTTAGCTCCCTGGCCACACTTCACCTTCTACCTACAGATTCTACATATACCCATATTCGGCTCCTCCGGTTTCTTAGCAAAGAACTGCCATACCGCCGAGTAGCTGATTTTATTGCCAACGCTCCGCACTGAGTGACTACTGCCACCGCTGCCTCGCTGAGCCCCTTTGCCACTACTCTCTTGGACCTGCGAAGCGGGTTTTTTACCCCGTGGCCACTTGGCTCCCGACCTCACACTGCTGCTATCCTGCTGACTCACGGCCACACAACCCACTTGCTGGCTGCGCCGCTGCCTGACGCGCAAGCTGACGCCCTCTTCTCCTGACGATGATGAAGCCCTTGCCTCACCCGGCTCCCAAGTGCGGTCGGCTACATCATCATCTATTTGTGTTTCATCGTCACTGCTGTCCTCATCACTAGTGTTGAGCGATTGCGTTGGCTATCGAGATCGAGCGATAGTCGATAGTCGGCCGCTATCGATAAGGTTTTTCGATAGTGAGCATCGATTATGAGCGATTACCATTAAAGTCTATGGGAGAGCAACAACACCTTCATTATTACACCCAAACAAGACTGGAGAAGATGAAATTAACATCCACAACAGTCAAATGGATACGTGCTACATCTAAGGCAACACACTAAGGTTATAAAGTCACAGAACCTTTCAATTCACCTGTGGTGAATATAGAATTGCTGTTTTAAGATTTACGTGGATGCTGCGTCAATGAACAAAGTTGGGTGCGCAAAAGTAAAAAAACACTTATCTGTTATGTTTTCGTATAATACTCGGTTTTTTTTGCACCTTTAAATTCACCTGTGGTGAATATAGAATTGCTGTTTTAAGATTTACGTAGATGCTGCGTCAATGAACAATGCTGGGTGCGCAAAAGTCAAAAACCACGTAACTGTTATGTTTTGGTATAATAAACGGTATTTTTTGCACCTTTCAATTCACTTGTGGTGAATATAGAATTGCTGTTTTAAGATTTACGTGGATGCTGCGTCAATGAACAAACCTGGGTGTGCAAAAGTCAAAAAACACGTAACTGTTATGTTTTCGTATGATACACGGTATTTTTGGTAACAAACAACCTGTGCTGACTACAAGATTGCTGGATTGTAATTTAACTGCAAGGTGGATATATTAACAGTCACAGGTGTAATGGGTAAAATTAAAATGAACACATATCTGAAATGTATACTGATAATAAAAGTGGAGTTTTGCACCTAACAAAGAGACCTGCAGTTACTAGAAATGATGTGTATCCAATATAAGTTCAGGCTGCCCAATATACAGGAAATATTTCAATAGCAAACTGTTAATAATAAAGATATTCCACTACAATGTCTACACTAAGTCTTGGTGAACTTTATCCAGTGTTCTTTATAGATAGAGCTTGTCTGTGTTCGCCCGCGGGCCCCCCCCCCCTGCTCCCCCCGCCGTGAATTTACAGCGGTAGATGCTGCTTTAAAATTCTCTAGCTAACTACATAAAATCTTCAAATCTCTAATATAACTAAATTGGAAGGATCACAGCTAATAGTAGAGGTTTCTCTGTGCAGAAATAGACTAATTTCGCTGAGCTGTTTGGCCACAGGCAGAGCGCAGGTCCTATCCCTATGAGACGCTGAGAGACACTGAGGCTGAAACAGGAAACGTTGTTCTATATAAAACGAGGTCATGTGATTTTTCCCAGTCATGACGTCGCACACACATCTCACCCTGCTCTATTCTGTAATCTGATTTGCTGGCCGCCAAAATTACAGGAAGCGCCGAAAAAGGCGCAATCTTAATAGATGATTCTCAGATTTTAACCTTAATTATTGCATGATCTGGAAATTTCGATCACCATAAAAACCTTGCCGATTTCAACTTTGTCGATAAAAATCGCTCAACACTACTCATCACCGGTCTTGGTATGCAGGGGCTGACCCCTCACAACATGACCTCCAATGCCACTCTCAACATCTATACTTTGCCGCCTACTGCAAGAAGCAGGGGATATTGGCCCCATTTATTCACTGCCAAGTAGCTGCTGACTGCCCTCCTCAAATTGTTCATCCTCACTATATAGTGGCGCTGAGCCCAGACCACTTAGTAGATCTCTGGCTGAGGGAACCGGATGGGACAGAGTCGAGTTGAGGATAAGTGAGGGCCGCTGACCCGCTCCCGGGCCATGCCAACTAAGGGTTGTGTCTGACGATCCCACCGACTCTTGGCTGGGGTTGTCAGATGTCATCTGGGAGGAAGTGGATGACCTAGTCAACCAATCAAGAACCATTGGGTTGCTGAACAACACACGGCCGCTAGATGACAGCGGCAGTTGTGGCCTCACCGAGTGACCCCTGCTGCGACGTCCCCTTGCTGTGCTGCGACCTGGGCCTGGAATGTTTGTGCCACTGCCACTCGCAGGTGAAGAGCCTGCCACCTCTCTGTCTGACATACTGTTTGTTCTAAAATGTACAGACACTGTTTGATGAAGATATCTGTATATGATAAATACACACTCTGTATTTGACTCCAAATGAACCCACTAAGAAGCTTGGGTAACCCTTGGATATAAATTGCGCTCCACAAATGGGCAGGAAAAATTGACTTGTATGTGCCGTTTAAAAACTCTGTGTATTTTACTGAATATAAAAGCACAAACAGGCTTAATTAACCTTCGGATATGAATTATGCTACAGAATTTCTTCTGTGGCGGTGAAAAACAAAGTTTCTTTTACTGAGTACAACTGCAGAAAAATACTTAGTTAACCCTTGGATGTAAATTGCGAAAAGAATTGAGCAACCAAAAACTACGAGCTTTGTAGCGTGTTACAATGGCGTGTTTTTTACGCTACACAACAAGAGGAAAACTTGTAATTAAACTTCGCTTGTGAATTATGCTACTGGAAAAAATGTATTTTTTGGCGGTGAAATAAACGGTTTTTTTAGTCACCACAGCAGCAGAACAACGCTTAATTACCCCTGGATGTAAATTGCGCAAAATAATTGAGCAGCCAAAAATGAAGTGGTATTTGTATTGTAAAAAACGCTGTTTCTTTAAATGAATCAACAGGAACAGGCTTAGATCACCCTTGGATATCAATGTGCTGTGAGCAGATAGCATTAAAATGTATATTGCAGCTGCACTGGACACACACTGGACTTCAGATCCAATACCCCACAAAATCAGAAATAGAAACGTTATAGTAGAAGCAGTCTCTGAGACAGCTGAGACACTCCCCAAATATCGCTGTATAAAAATGAGTTCTTTAGTATCAGCTATCATAAGCAGCCGCGGCAGCACCTTCCCTTATCAGTACAGTGAGAGCGGTATGAGCTCCCAGCGTCGCGCCCGGACTTATATAGTGCAGTGACGTCACAGAATCCCGCCAGTCTCTGATTGGCTTCATCTCTGCACATGTCATGCAGGCTATGCCCTTCTTCCTTCCAGAGTTCTTTGCCCCATGTAAGGCCATGTGCTCGCATCCATTTTATCAATCAAAAGCACACTTCGTTCCCGCGAATCACCCCAAAGTTCGATTTCGTTCCAAACCGAAGTTTTCCTGAAATTCTAAACAAATTCCACTTCGTTAGAATCAATTCGCCCATCTCTAGTTGTGACACAAAATTTATAGTACCACCTACAGACATAATACGATTGACTTCCTCCATCAAAACATACTGTAAAGTATATATTGTCTTAAACAGGTTTTCCATTTTAACAAAATGCTTGCCAATTGGCTGATATAGAATTCTAATATAGAATTTAAAAAAACCATCACCTTTAAACCCGCTTGTTCCTGTGCCGCCGCTCCCGGTTCTCCTGGTCGATGATGTCATGTTAATTTTTTACGTGACCCTGTAGCTATTAACAGGCCACAGTGGTCTCTTCCTGGTTATACTGATCTCCGTGATCAAACGCTTGAGAAACGTGTATTGGGGTTTGGTGCTACTGTTTGGTTGTCTTTATCTTAAGTCATCTATTTCGGGTCAAGTACTTGCTTTTTATACTCTATTGTTTGCGTGGTTTCACATAAACTTCTCACAAAAAAATGGGATAAAGGGCTTTTGGTTGAAATTTCAGGATGATCATAAAATTTCTTGAACTTTTTTTTAAATGATCTAAATGAGACCATCTCTTAACGTTAAAATGCACATGTCCAACTGTTGAGTGTTTCAGTACTTTTTGCACAGCTTGCTGATCTCTAGCAAGGAGCTTAATGGCAAAATTCCTAACTGGTGTTTCATCCTGGGATCACCAAATAAATTTATGGGATTTAATTGAATTGGGATTTAAACAGTCCTCCTCATTAGTGCTGAGCGATTACGTTGGCTATCGACATCGATCGATAGTCGATAGTCGGCCACCATCGATAAGGTTTTCGATAGTCGATAGTCGATCATCTCCGATGACCATTAAAAGTCTATGGGAGAGCAACAACACCTTCTTCTTACACCCAAACAGGGTGGAGAAGCTGGAATTAACAGCCACAACAGTCAAATGGATACCGCTACATCTAAGGCACAACACTTAGGCTATAAAAGCCACAAAAAAAAATTCACACACCATTCACTACCCCTGCTTTGTCCCCACAGCATGACCCTTAAACCTGCATCACCCACAAATTAAAAAAGGTGCCAGAAGGCAGTATGAAAATGAACCATCATTTTACTTGAACTGGACACTGAATATCCCTATCCTGGACGCAGCATGAGCCCCAAACCTGCATGACCCCCACATTTAAAAAGTGCCGGAAAAAGGAGTCTTTCAACCACCATTTTAGTTTCTCTGTAGTTCGACTATACTCTTTTCCTGGGCCACAGCATGAGCCCCAAACCTGCATGACCCCCACATTTAAAAAGGTGCGGGAAAAGGAGTTCTTTCAACCCACCATTTTAGTTTCACTGGACATTGACTATACTGTCGGGGCCACGCATTTAACCAGGGCCAGAGTTACAGTGGGTGCGGTGAGAGCCCAGGCTGGCGTCCGTCATCTATTTAAAAACGTAGGTTAAAATGCCCTGATGACGCAGCAACGAAAACTGTCGTGCTGAAGCAGTGTGCGGATGCGGAAGTGTGAGAACTCCAGCCTTCCTCAGTACACAGTCAAAACCTGGGTAGTGCTTGCCCCTCCGTATGAGTGTGGACCAATTGAGCTTCACTTGGAAAAACTGGTGGTTAACGCTCCTTTTACACCCAGGTGCCCTTTATCTTGGCATACTTTTTTCTCATTTTATCAACGTGCTGGAGGAAATGGTCTTTTGAAACTTTGTTCTCTGTCTGTGCTCCATACTCCATGACCTCTGAATAACCTCCCATCTGGTAAAGTTTTCCTGTACCTCCTTTGTACAATTCAGAGGAATTTTTTTACCAGCTATTTTGTACATGCAAGTTTTTTAGTAGTGTGAGCTTTAGCGGCTCTGGGATCGTGACTTCACGTGTTCAGGCAGAGACAGAGACGTATTCCAGGTGAAAAATACAGGGCTTCTGTATTTTATTTAGCAGCAAACAGAAAGTACAACGTGCAAGGCATGCACAAAACAAACAAAAAAACAAAACCGCCTGCCCGTCTGGGCTCTAACTAACAGAGGTCAGCTTACTGTCAGTCTGCAAGTTCAACCCTCTGGTTTTCCAGCAGGACTCCCCCCAAAGGTTTGGGAAGGTAGCCAGGGGTTGTAACCAAATAGTCAGCTTACCTGCTGACTTTATACTCCAGGTAAACCCGAGTGGGTCATGGGAAGTGAGCACCCCCCCTGCTCTATGCTCACTCCCAATGAAAGGCCGACCCAGGAAATGGCTGAAGCATACTAACATATTACGCATGTTAAAACATATGTCGACAGTCTAAACTGTCGACACCTATGAAGTTTGGCCCTTTTCCCTTTCCCCCCAAGTTCCCCTTTAAATTTGGGGGGCATGTGTTTGGACATTGAAAGGTGCATGCCAGGACACTGGCCGGGAGTAACTCCAATTGTACACCCCTTCCTGCTGTTGCCACCTTAAATATCCTCCCCCCCTTGCTCGGGACACCGTGGGGCGGAGCACCTTGTGCCCCGAAACTAATGTACTCTAGATAATCCCGTCTGCGTTTGCTTGTTGAGACCCTGGACGGTGTTCTACACAGAACTTAAAATCCTGTAGGGCCAGGAACCCCAACCGGGTACCCCGCATTCTTCCTTTGTTTTTGGGCCATCCATTTCAATGGGGAGTGATCAGTGATCACCCTAAATTGCCTCCCCACCAGATAGTACCTCAGCGCCTCGATTTGGCCCATTTCGAGCCAGACATTCCCTCTTACTTTCGAGTATTTTCTTTTCTGCCGCCGGCAGCTTCCGGCTGGGGGTACCCGTCGGGGTGCTCTTCCCCATTAACCCTTTGGGACAGGACTGCACCTAAACCCACTCTGAGGCATCCGTCTGTACTATGAATTCCCTTCTGAAACCCAGGGGTAACCGGGTACAGGTCTCTTACAGAGTACCTCCTTAAGTTTCAGAAAGGCTTGCTCAGCCTCCGGGTTCCACTTTACTAGGGTGGATTTTGCTCCCTTGGTGAGATCTGTGAGAGGGGCGCTATTGTGGCAAAGGCTGGCAAAAACCTCCTTGTAGTAACCTGCAATGCCAAGGAAGGCTCTAACTGTTTCTTGGACACGGGTTTTGAGGCCAATTTTGAATGGCCTCGAGCTTGTTTACCTGGGGTTTGATGACCCCCCCGGCCAATTATTATACCCGAGGTAGCGGAGCCTCCTTAGCCCTATTGCCCCACTTCTGTGGGTTGGCCGTTAGACCGGCGGCCCCTATCGGTCTAGGACTGCTTGCACCTTTAGCCAGATGCGAATCCCAATCGGGCGCTGTAGATTCACCACATCATCCAGGTATGCGGCTGCATAGTTTTTATGCGGCCGCAGGATGATGTTCATTAACCTCTGACAGGTCGCAGGGGCCCCATGCAAACCAAAGGGAAGGACGACGTACTGGAAGTGCCCCTCTGGGGTGGAAAATGACATTTTCTCTTTGGCCTGATCTGTGGGGGGGGAACCTGCCAATACCCTTTGGTGAGGTCTAAGGTGGTCATATACCTCGCTGTACCAACCTCTCGAGTAGAGATCGTCGACCCTTGGCATGGGGTAGGCATCGAATTTTGGAGACTTCATTTAATTTTGCGGAAGTCTTACAAAACTGCAAGCTTACCATCGGGCTTAGGGATATATCACGAAGGGGCTGGACCACCCACTTTGGGACTTCTCTATTACCCCCAGGGGTAGCTTTTTCCCTCACTTCTTCTAAAATGGCGTGCCTCTGGGCTTCTGGCACCTGATGGTCTCAGCCGCACCTTTTGGCCGGGCTCGGGTGAAAATGTCATGTTGGGAAATAACATCTGTCCGGCCAGGCGTTCCAGAGAATCCCCCTCGGTTCCTTGTGGGAAAACTCCCTGACCTCCTGTCTCTGGACCTCTGACAAGGACTCGCAAGGGGACGGGGGGTAACTCCTTGTTTGGGACTCCCCTTGACTCCCCTTGCACCCACCAGGCTTCTTCGGTCCTTCCAGGGTTTGATGAGGGTTAATATGGTAAAATTTGTAGGGTTTTCTTTTCCTGGCTGGAAAACCTTGAAATTTCACCCCACTCACCGGTTCACAGATCTCATAGGGGCCTTGCCATTTAGCTAGGAACTTGCTCTCTAAGTTGGTACAAGTACGAGCACCCTGTCCCCGGGCTGAAAAGCCCTGACTCTGGCAGTCCTGTTGTAAACCCGGCCTGGGCTTCCTGGGCCCTGTAGCATGTTCTCCCTTACAATGGGCAAAACTGCCGCGATCCTGTCCTGCATGTCGGCTATATGCTCTATGACACTTCTGTAAGGGTTTCCTCTTGCTCCCTTGTTTCTTGGCTATGTCCGGACCCCTCGGGGATGTCTCCCATATAGCAGCTCGAATGAGAGAACCCCGTGGATGCCTGGGGGGACTTCCCGGATGGCGAACATAAGATAGGGCAACAGGTGGTCCCAATCGCTCCCCTCCTTGTCCCCCACCTTTTTTAACATCCCCTTTAAGGTTTTATTAAAGCGCTCGACCAGACCATCGGTTGGGGAGGGTTTACACGGAGGTGTGCGGGTGGGCAATTTTTAGCAGGCGGCTTTGCTCTTTGGTTACCTTGGACATAAACGGGTTACCCTGATCGGTCAGGATCTCCTTGGGATCCTGTACGGGTGAATAGCTGAAACAGCTCCCTAGCTTATCCCTTTAGAGGAGGTATTTCTAGAGGGCTATAGCTTCAGGGTACGGGTGGGCATATCCAGTACAACCAAGTTTGCTGGTGCCCTCTAGTGATTTAGGGAGGGGAACGCCAGATCCATCCCAATCCGCTCAAATGGTACCTCTGGTAATCAGGAGAGGAACCAATGGAATCCGGAAATGGGTCTAGGGGCGTGGACCTGACCTCCGGGCAGGACTGACAGAATTCATCCACTGCATGGTAGATGCCGGGCCAGTAGAAGTTACGCTCCACCCGCTCCCTAGTTTTCCCCGCCCCCAAGTGTCCCCCCAACACATGGGAATGTGCCAGCTCTAAGATCATAGGACATGTGTTCGGGGTACTCCCAACTGTTCCACCACCTCTGTTGGCGTCTTTCTCACCCGGTATAATTAAATTGTCCCGTACGGCGAAGTGCGGGTAGCCCAAAACCCCTCCCCTGGTTCCTGCGGTTTCCATCAATGACCTTTACGCTTTTCAAAGCGTTTACCCAGGTTAGGGTCCCTCACTTGTTCTGTGCCAAAATTCCCTCTCGAGACTGGCAAGGAGGAGAGTTCTAACTCAGAGGGGGTCTCCTCTGGGTCTCAGCCAGAACCGACAAGGAAAAAAGGCACAGGTTCAACATTACCACTTGTTTGGAAACACGTCATTTTACAGCAGGTACATCATTATACATTTTTGAGTTTTATTTCCCCACAGGTCCCAAAACAGCGGAAAGTCAAAGCCAAAACTGCGCTGTGAGGTAAATTGGTCACCACGGCCACCTCATGTTGGGTGACCCCACAGGCAATCTCTATTGCCAGTATGGCAGTGGGGTTGTCCCTGGTGTCCCCATGGATACAAACTACCCCTATCCGGCGTGAGAGTAGTTGGTCCGGGCTCACATGTCGGGCTTGCACAAGGGTCACTAAGCTCCCCGAGTCCAGGAGGGCCTGCACCAAATGTCCATTAATGGTAACAGGGCACTCTCGTCGGTCCTTTCCAGCAGCGACCGAGTGGAAATTTTGACGGTCGGGGCAAACCAGGGGTACGCCCTCCCCATCCCAAAATTCCATGGGTTCCTCCCTGCCCAGGCAAACGTGCCGCCACCTGTCCCAAATCCTTGGCATCGCCAGCAGACTAAGGGGTCCCGGGCCTTAGAAACAGGGTCCCGTTTTGGGGTAGGTGACCTCTCCCCCCTTCCGTATTACCGGGAAAACCCCCTTTTTGGGACAGGAGCCCGTCTTACTGCGGTTGGAGGTCTGCGGATTCCCCGGGGTTTTGTAGGACCTGCAGGAACTCCTCTGTAGCGCCTTGTACCCTTCCACAACCGCGACCAATTCGTCCACGCTTTTGGGGTCGGTGTACCCACGCCCACTGGAGCTTGATGGGAAGGGCCGCACAAACGGTCACAGACCCACTCGTCGGGACCTGGGCAGGGGTGTGGGTCTACCGGCTGTAGCCACTTTTGGTAATGTGAACAGGTCGTACATTTGTGACCTGGCGGGCTTGGCCGGAATAAACTCCCAGGCTTGTATCTCTGGGCCCGTTTCGGCCCGGGTGAACCCCCAGTCGGGCCAGGATCTCCCCCCGCAGTTTGTTGTAGTCCTTGGCGTCTTGGACCGCAGGTTTGAAGTAGGCCTTCTGCGGTTTCGCGTTAGGAAGGGAGCCAGGACATCCGCCCACGGTCCGCCGGCAGCTGCTCTCTCTCTTGCTTTTCCGCTCAAAGGTCCCCCGGTAGGCCCGATGTCTCATCCGCGGAAAATCTTGCGAAGGGAACCTTGCACCAACTGGCGGGCTGTGAACCGAGCACTTGTTGGTACTTCTGGCCTTGCAGCCAGGGTCTGTAGCTGTTGCTGCAGTGTTGGTTTTTACCTGCTGTTGCTCTTTCACCGTGGCTTGGTGGTCTCAATTAGCAGGCGATTCGTCTCAGTTGCGCCCGGATGGTTCTTCGTGCGCTTTCTGCTGGCTGGCCGCCATCAGCTGGAGGTTAGCGTTGGCTTGAATTAGCTGCTTCACCAACTCATCCATTTTAGCGGGCCCCCTGCTGACCGTTGGGTAGCTGCTTGCATCCAGGACATACGTTTTTCCTCTGTCTCAGAAGAGTACTCCTCTATTTTGCCCAATGCGTCCTCCACCCTGTGTGAGCTTTAGAGGCTCTGGGATCGTGTCTTCACGTGTTCAGGCAGAGACAGAGACTTATTCCAGGTGAAAAATACAGGGCTTCTGTATTTTATTTAGCAGCAAACAGAAAGTACAACGTGCAAGGCATGCAAAACACAAACAAAAAACAAAACGCCTGCCCGTCTGGGCTCTAACTTAAAAGAGGTCAGCTTTCTGTGTCTGCAAGTTCAAACCCCGCTGGTTTTCCAGCAGGACTCCCCAAAGGGTTGAAGGTAGCCAGGGGTTGTAACCCCCATAGTCAGCTTACCTGCTGACTTTTATACTCCAGGTAAACCCCGGAGTGGAGTCATGGGAAGTGAGCACCCCCCCTGCTCTATGCTCACTCCCAATGAAAGGCCGACCCAGGAAATGGCTGAAGCCATACTAACATTAACATGTTAAACATATGTCGACAGTCTAAATGTCGACACCCTATTGAAGTTTGGCCTTTCATTCCCCAAGTCTCCTTACCTTGGGGGCATGTGTTTGGACATTGAAAGGTGCATGCCAGGACACTGGCCGGGATGTACACTCCATTGTACACCCTCCCTGCTGTTGCCATCTTACAGTAGTTTAATTCTAGAAAACACATTTTTAAAATCGGATGGAATCCCACCATGTCTTTTTGTTTCTCTTTTTTAATTGTATTAAATGGGTTGTCTCAATAAAGGGATTGATAGCTATGTTAAAGCTATGTTAGAAACAACATTTTTTAGAATAGGACCTGTAGTATAGCTGCATCTCACAGCAAAATGCCCCCAAAAATACAAAACATCACCCATGAGCCACTTTTGAAATTTGTGAATAAAAATTGTCTTTTATAAACAACTTTTTTTTAGAATAGTACCTGTATTATTGCTGAATTTAAAATCAGCATAACCCAAAAAAATTTATAAAAATGGAACTTCTCAGCCAATGTTAAAAATAGTGAAGGAGAAATGCCACTTAGAAGCCACATTTCTGTTTCCCAAAGGACCATGATTATTGCTGTATTATCACAGCAACATGACCCCAAAAAATTATAAATATGACTTCTCAGCCACTGTTAAAAATTGTGAGGGAGTAATGCCACTTAGAAGCCACATTTCTGTTCAAAGGACCATGATTATAGCTTTATCTCACAGCAACATGACCCCCAAAAAATTATAAATATGACTTCTCAGCCCCTGTTAAAAATTGTGAAGGAGAAATGCCACTTAGAAGCCACATTTCTGTTCCAAAGGACATGATTATTGCTGTATCTCACAGCAACATGAACCCCAAAAAATTATAAATATGACTTCTCAGCCACTGTTAAAAATTGTGAGGGCAACATGACCCCCAAAAAAAAATTTACCAAAGTGAAAAAAATTTTAAAGATGAAGTGAGTAAATGGAATATTTGGGTTTTTTCATGAAACCTTGGGTGTCTTTTAGTCTCCTCACAGCAAAACCAGCACCATGAACTGTTGGGAATTGAGAATAAAAATTGCAGGAAGAAATGATCATTTTAAAAATAAGTTTTTCAGAGGACCATTTCTGTTTGGAGAGGAATGTGAAGTAGACCAGCAACTAATCGGTGACCTCGGCAATTGGGGCCACAACATCATCAGAGATCCATGCCTGATTCATCTTGATGAAAGTCAAACGATCCACATTATCTGTGGAAAGCCGGATGCGTTTGTCTGTAATGACTCCTCCGGCTGTGCTGAAGGTCCGCTCAGATATGACGCTGGCTGCTGGGCAGGACAACACCTCTATGGCGTGGCGAGCCAGCTCAGGCCATTCGTCCATTTTGGATACCCAGAAGTCTATTGGGTCCGGAACACATACAAAAACATCGGTGTTGAGACGCAGATAGTCGTGCACCATGATCTTAAGCTGGTCTCTGGGTGTTGTATGTGTGGCCTGCATTGCATGCGTTGGTGAGGTGGTAAATAAAGATTGCCAGAGGTCACCCATTAGGCTTCTGCCACCTTGCCTGCTGCTGCCGCTACGGCTACTTGGCACTCTACTGCTGTCACGTCGCTGGCGTTGTTCCACCGTGACATTTGAAGAACGTGAAGCAGACGCAACAGATGTCTCCAGTTGATCAATCAGCAAGGTCTCCATTTAATTTTACTCTCTATTTGGGTGGGTGGAAGGAAAGTGCTGAGTTTTGTTTTGTACTGGGGATCCAGGAGGGTGGCCACCCAGTAACTGTTGTTCATTTTGATGGCCTTAATGCGAGGATCATGTTGGAGGAAATGGAGCATCCAAGCACTCATGTGAGAGATGGAGCCTTGAGTTCCCAAGCCTCTGGGTTGAGGGGCACTAGCAAACTCATCTTCCTCATCTGCCTCAAATTCACACCAACCTCTTTCCAAGGCAGGGACGTCGGTGTCTAGGAATACCTCCTCCTCCTCCTCCTCCGCTTCCTCCGGCACAGCTTCAACACAGCCCTGACTTGCCTCAGATGATGCACCCTGAGAGCTGAGGTGCCGCCTTGCACTAGCTCTGGACCCTGAACCACTGCCTAATGAAGACCGATAAAATTGAGAAACTGTCGGCCTTGTGGATTTGACGGAGAGAAAGGCTCCGTTTCTGCATCTGTGTCCGTCTCCTCCTCCGTCGCTGGCGGGACCTGATGTTTCAGAGTGTCCAACGATCGTTCCAGAACTAAGATCACCACAATGCTCATGCTGACAAGGGCATCGTCCGCACTGACCATTTTGGTGGCTTCTTCAAAACTGGCAAGGATGGTGCAGAGCTCTTTCACCTGCCTCCACTACTCGGTGGCTCAACACCCCGAGGTCCGCACCGCTGCTTGTCAGGGCCCTGTGTCACTTCGTACTGCGTAATGGCATTGCGCTGCTCCCACAATCACTGGAGCATGTGGGAGGGTGGAATTCCAGCATGTTGCCACGTCAACAATGAGACGGTTTGACGGGGAGGCCGAGCGATGCTGAACGCGCCGGCGGGGCGAAGCAGGGTGGGGAACGGGGGAAGTGCGAAC
>JAODAL010045879.1:0-31496 GCA_025379985.1 Phyllomedusa bahiana | reverse complement strand
TGAAAAAGTAGGCCCTTCCCCGACACTCTTCTTCCTTACACCAAAGGATTGCGGATTCTAAGCCTTCCATAGTCAATGATGGTGTGACTTAAAAAAGAAAAAAAAAAAAGTCTCTCCGACGGTTTTTAGGTGTTGTTTTTGGGTTAGACAGTTTTATCTTTTTCCTAAGTAGCAGTAAAGAGGCTAAAAACCCCAAGAAAATTACTGTCATCAGCTATGGGTCAAAAGTGGTAAAGTGTCTCTCTTAGGGAGAGGGACCATGTAGGTGTGTGGAGACATAATGTATTTGTTGCTCCACTGTAGTTGAATATTCTATTGGATGTAGCAATCCTCAAGTCAGATCTGAATCTTTGAGCCTTGCAGTGTGAAATTTTGTGAAAAAATTTTTTTCCTTAGCAATTAAGTTTCTATTCAATGAGGGTGTACTTTAAAAAATAGCCCCCTCCGAGGGTTTTTTAGGTTTTTTTTTTTGGGTTTATACGTTTTACTTTTTTCCCTAAAACAGTAAAAGGCAAAAAAAAACCCCCCAAAAAATTTTACGTCACACATGGGTCAAAAGTGGTAAGGTATCTCTCTTAGGGAGAGGGACCATGTAGGTGTGTGGAGACATAATGCATTTTGTGCTCCACTGCAGTTGAATATTCTATTGGATGCAGCAATCCTCAAGTCAGATCTGAATCTTTGAGCCTTGCAGTGTGAAATGTTGCGGAATAAATATGTAGGCTTGCCTCTGACACTCTTCTTCCTTACACCAAAGGATAGTGGATTCTAAGCCTTCCATATTCAGTGATGGTGTGACTTTAAAAAAAATGTTCTCTGATGGTTTTTAAGTGTTGTTTTTGGGTTATACAGTTTTACTTTTTCCTAAGTAGCAGTAAAAAGGCTTAAAAAAACCACTCAAAGGTATCTCTCTTAGGGAGATGGACCATGTAGGTGTGTGGAGACATAATGCATTTGTTGCTCCACTGCAGTTGAATATTCTATTGGATTTAACAATCCTCAAGTCAGATCCAAATATTTGTGAAATGTTGTGGAATAAATTCTTCTTCCTTAGCAGATTCTAAGCCTTCCATAGTCAATGATGGTGTGACTTAAAAAAGAAAAAAAAAAGCTCTCCAGGGTTTTTTAGGTGTTTTTTTTGGGGTTAACAGTTTTTACTTTTTTCCTATAACAAAAAAAAGTTTTAAAAACCCAAAAAAATTACGTCATCGTATGGTAAAGGGGTAGGTTCTATTGGGGAAAGGGCCAGTAGATGTGTGGAGACGAATCTTTTTTTTGCTCCCGCATTGAATTTTATTGATGTAGAATTCCAAGTAAACCCCAATTTTTGGGTTGGTGTGAAATGTTGTGGAATTAATATGTAGGCTTGTCTCCGACATTTTGGCAACTTCAACTGAAAGTTGAAAATGTTGGAGGTCACATCCAACGTCACTTCTGGTCACCATAACATTAGGTCTTTGGTGAAGTAACTGGAAGTTATTTCAGGCGGGATTCCCTGGCTTCCCACAGCATCGCTCCTCTCCTGCCACCCTACGATAGCTCAGTGCAGCAGCCCATTGCGCCGCATCCAGTACAGCCGGGGACCGCACCTGTACAGCGCCCCAAGGGGGGTCCATCCCCCGCCTGAACACTTTAGACGCCCCGGGGTCTATTTAACAGGGTGGGGCTGAGCACCGCTGCTCCGTCCGATCACTCCCGTTCCCCCCCAAAAAGTAATTTAGGGGGGCGAAACAGTTGTCCGACAGCAGGAAAACCTATACAGGGGTTCCACGCTGCCTGTACGGGATTAACCTATTTCACCCTGCAGGTGCATCACCACCAGGCAATGACCCTAGGGGGATGTATGATTCGGGTTCGCCTATTTCAGGCGTATCTCCCCCCCACCGGTGTCCACTGCTCGGGAGGGGTGCGCGGGAGGCGCAACCTTCGCCCCTTTCATTCGCCCAACTGAAGGGGGCGTCAGTGGCGAGTGTGGCATTCTGGGACGGGGCACACCCAAATTTAAACACCGCGCATGTATGAATGCCGGGCGGCAAAAATGGGCCATTACGCCCACAGGGAACCCATTTCAATTAAAATCTACCTGGTCGGGGGAGGCGCAGGGGAAACGAGAACTTATTTAAAAAAGGGGGAATACAATAATTTAAACAGTACAATAATAAAAAAAAAGTTGTCTATAAAATTAATGAAAATAAAGATAAACTCAAGTTGAATAAAATCCATTGCAATGTATAAAAAAAAATTTATAATTTAAAAAGAAAACAAATATATAAAGATCTCAAAAGAAAAAAATATCAGCCCTTTAAAAATCTTTAAAAAGGGAGAGAATTAAACAATTTTACATTAAATAACCAATGCTGATGTTGTACTATGTTAATTTTTTTCCCTTTTTTTTTTAAAAAAAAAATTTTAAAATTATTTTTTCTTTTTCACCTTTATTTTTATTTTAGTAATACACAGGGGCCAGCACAGCACAGGCTTCTGGGACCTGTGGTCCTCCAAAACAGGATTTCTAGTTTCCAGGGGTTCGTTCTGGTGTGTTACGGACGTATTTAATCTGCAAATACATCCCCAAAATCACCAAAAATAAAAAAAACAATTGCTTAAAATTGCTACCAATGGGAACGGCTATTTCATTTAATACCTTTTTCCCGCCGCAGGGGCTTTTTATTGTTGGCCCCACCATGCGGCCCGGTTCCAGGTAACAGTTAGGGGGGTTTAAAGGATGGGGAGGGGGGGCAAATTTTCCCAGTTTTTGGAAAAAAATGGGAAAAGGGCCCTTCCCGGGGCCACCAAAAATGTGCCCCCGGTTCCCGGAAAGATTATGGGGGAGCAAACTTCTCCATATTATACCTCCAGCAGGTTTTTATCATGTGACCCCCACAGGTCATGTGACCCTGGTATTTAATAACAGTAGGTATGGGGGAGCAGGGACTTCTCCCCTTTTACCACCTCACGTGTTTTTAATGGACCCCCAAACAGGGATGTGACCCTGGTATTCAGATAAAGTAGTGATGGGGGAGCAGGGCTTCTCCGTAATTTCACCTCCCGCGATCTTATCATACCCCAACAGGTCATGTACCCCGGTATTCAGGGGAACGTAGGATGGGGAGCAAATTCTCCGTATTTCAACCCCCCACACGTCTTTTCATGTTAACCCCCCCCACGGGGTCATTTGCCCCGGGTTTTTCAGAAAACCCAGAAAGTTTTGGGGGGAGCAGGACTTCCCAGTATTCCCACCCCCGCAGCTTTCTTATCATGTGCCCCCCAAAACCCCCAAGGGTTTCTTTTGTCCCCTTATCCAGGAAAAGGGTAAGGTTCATCTCTCGTCCATCTTTTAAACCAAAAAAGTTTGACTTCCTTTAAAACCTTTAAAAAAACCAAAAGTGAAGCAGTTGCTGGAAAAATTTTTAAATAAAATAAGGTTTTGTTAAAAAAAAGGGGATTTTTAGGAAAACCCCACACGGGTTCCCCCCTGAAACCCCTTTTGTAAAATGAAAAGAAAAAATGTTCCCATTGCCCTCAATAAAAAAATTTCTTGTTTTTATTTAAATAAAATGGGAAATTTTGGAAACCATTTTTTTTTGAAAACTGATGCACGGCCCAAAAAAATTTGGGGAACCCCTTTTTTCTTTTTTTTGGTCGTGGGTTCACCCCAAAAAAACATATGGAAATTTACTATTGTTATCAACGGGATAGCTAAAATCCTCATGCAATAAGCTCATAAAAACATTTGTACGAGTATTGCATGTGGATTATAACACGCATCCGCGCACAAAACCAAGAGGTATGAATTGTTTTCTTTATACCTGAAAAACCGTCTGAAAAAAACCCAAAAAAAAAAGCCTCAAAATTCCCGGGAAATTAAGATTATCTAGTAAAACATACTTTAAAAACGCGTCGGGGGATGAAAGATTTAAACTAAAAGGAATTTTTGGATTCCTGTTTTAAAATTTTACTCTTTCGTGTGAACTTTCCATTTAAATTATTATTTTTTTAATTCCACCTTTAAATTTCTTTTATTTCCAAAAATTTAGACAGTTTTAAACCCCAATTAATAGGAGGTCAAAAAAATGAATGACGCCCATTTTAAAAGTTTCCCCATTTTTTTTTAAGGGGCCTTACTTTTTGTTAAAAAACCTTTAATTTTTTTGGAAAAAAACAGAAAAAAAAAAAGGGGGCCCTTGACAAAAATTTTTTTTTTCCTAAAAATTGAGGGGCCCCTAATGCCAAAATTGGGTTTTTAAAAGGAAAACAAATTTTGGGGGCCCCCAGGGTTTAAAATTTCTAAATTTTTGGGTTGAAAGCTTACCCCCTTTTTTGGGGACAAGGGTTTTTTTGGGGTCGGGTATTCTTTTTTTGGGAAATAGTTTTTCCCTTTTTAAAAAGGGGGCATTTGGGCTTGCCTTTTTAAACGGGGATCCCTTCCCTTTGTTTTTTTCAGGAAAATTTTTTTGGGAAAACCGTTTTTTCCTTTTTTCCGGGAAAAAAGGAAGGGGCTCCCCATTTTGGTTTTTTTTCCCCCCTTTTGGCCAAAAAGGGGAAAATTTTAAACCCAAAAGGGAGGGGGGGAAATGTTCCCAGGGAAAATAATGGCTTTTAATCCCCCAAACCAATTAAAACCCAAAAAATTTGTGCAGAAAACAGGACCGGGTTGGCCAAAAAAAAGGGAAAAACTTTAAAAAAAAGGTTTGGGAAAACCTTGGGGTTTTTGTTTTAAAAAAAGGGAATCCCAGGGGCTTATAGTTATTTTAACCCCTCGGGAAAGTTTGAGTAATACTTTTAAAGGGGTTTTCTCACCATGCAGTTTCACACCCACAGCAAGCTATAGTATAACCATGTGTCCGGGACTGTTGGCGGGTTTAAATACAGTGTTTTGGACACATCAGTCTGCTTTTCCTAAGCTTTTCCTGTTAAACTGACTATGATTTGAAAAGAGTTTTTAATAAAATGAAAATTTTCACCCTTTGCGGGGGCTTAAAAGGTGTTTACTTAGGTAAACGAGAGGCTTTGAAAGTCATTTGCTAGAGATAAGACTCTGCAAGGTGTGAGTTACTAGGAATAAGACTCTGCAGCAGTTGAGGTAATAGGAATAAGACTCTGCAGGAGGTGGGAAAAACTAAAGATAAGACTGCAGTGGGGTTATTTACAAAGGTTTAAGGGACTCTGCGGGAATGGGGTTAACTAGAGATAAGACTGCTGTAGGTTATTTACTAGAGATAAGCCCTCTGCGGGAAAGGAGAAAAACAAAAAGTAAGTCTTCCCGGGGGTGATTTTACTAGAGATAACATCCACAGGAATGATAGCTAGAGTTTAAGACGCGGGGAATTTAAATTAATTTAGAGATGGGACTTGCAAAAGGGATGTGGTAATAGAGATAAGAGTCTGCAGTGGGTGAGGTACTAGAGATAATACTTTACAGGAAATAACTAAAGATATAACTCTGCCGAAGGTGAATTACTAAAAATAAGACTCTGCAGGAAGTGATTAACTAGAGATAAGACTCGCAGCAGGTGAGTTACTAGACATAAAACTCTGCCACAGGTGAGTTACAAAAAAAAGATGCGGGAAAAGTGTTTAAATAGAGAAAAGATCTGCAGAAAATGTGGTAATAGAGATAAGACTCTGCAGTAGGTGAGTTATTAGATTTAAGACTCTACAAGAAGTGAATAACTAAAGATAAGACTCTGTAGGAGGTGAGTTACTAAAAAAAGATTAGGGGAAGTCGTTAAAGGATGGACACTGCAGGAGGTTACTCCCTAGTTGGAGTAATGACTGACGCAGCTTAGAGCAAAGAGATAACCCCGAGAGCAAGGAGGTAAAAAGAAAGAGATGGTCAAAACCAAAAACCTTTCCCCTTAAGGGGAACAACATTTTCTTTATCTCCTGACCAAAGATAATCAATAAAGCAAAGTATTTAGAAAAAGCCTTCAATTGTCTGTCCCTACATGTTAAAAGCTAAGCATTATAGTGAAAAAAAAAACCCTATCAAGGCAAAAATACAGATCAATTGCCTTAAATACAGAAAATCCTGTTTCATAGAGAGAAATCTGCAGTGATATATCGGCATACTTGATTGTTGGGGAGACAAGTTGCCCAACCCTTGTATTTTTCTCACGTAGATTATAAGATCTTCTCTTCCTCTCCCAGTTCATTGCTGATTCAAATAATATGATTTGCCTACTTTTTGTCTTATCTTATGTTTTTATCCCTTTTTCCTATGTTCAGATCTCCAACACTTTAGAATAAATGATAAATTGAATCTGAATGGGAACTTGAATGGGAAAAAGCTAATTCTTCTTGGTTAATAAAATTTCACAGCTCTAACTCTGAAGAACCCATCGCTTTCATGATGAAGTCTATTCAGCCACTTACCCCTGTGATAGCAGCTGATCAACACATCACCATGGGACTAGTCAGATGTACATGGGTCATACGTCATTGTAACGGCTGAGTAGTGGATCCACTGGACCACCGCAAGCGATGATAGCTAAAGCCACAGCCAGGAACGTGATCTAAGTGCCCCCGGTTTTCACAGAGCCCGCCGCAAAGCGGATGGACTTGCTGCGGCGTGAGGCTACCAGGTCGTCCCCCTGACGTGACTTGCTTGCGGTGGCGGCCGAGGTGCAGCGAGGTACAGAGTCGTAGTCAGAGAAACGTAGTCGTGGGCAGGCAGGAATGTCAGGGCGGCGGCAATGGTTCGTGGTCGAGATCAGGAGGAAGGTCAGGGCTGGCGGGCAGTGGTTCGGAGTCAGGAAACGTAGCAAAGGTCTGGTACACGGTGGGGCGACAATATGATTCAGGAACGCTGTTTCCTATGGCTCGGAGGCACATAGATCCAGCGAGGAATGACTGCAGAGCGGACCTTAAATAGGGAGCGTAGCAGACAACAATTATTGGGACACATGGTCCCTTTAAATTACGAGAAACGCGCGCGCGCGCGCGCTAGGGAAGGGCACCGCGCCTGGCCGGCAGTGACGCGGGCGGGACAGGAGCGGCGGGTAAGTTACCAGCAGCGGCAGGGACCCCGGCTCGTTCCCGGGCCAGCGGCAGCACCAGACCCGGCAGGCGCCCGGGAGGGGGACCACGGGTGCGCCCGCGGCCACGGGGGGCCGAGAAGCGGGGGTCGCCGCTACAGTACCCCACCCCTTAGGTCTCCCCTTTCTTAGGCTGGAAGGAACTTACGGAGAGTCTTGATTCAAGTTGTTAGACTCTGGTTCCAGGACATCTCTTCGGGCCGATAGCCTTTCAATCTACCAGAAGAAACGTTACCCCTGATGGTTTTCATGTCCAGATGTCCTTTAACCTCAAAAACATCAGGGGACTCTAGGAACGGAGACGGGGCAGCGCCCTCTGGGGAATCGGTTCAAGACCAGGAGGCTTAAGGAGGAGACGTGAAAGGCATCTAGTGGATCGGGGGATGGAGGATGCAGAGCTTATAGGATACCGGATTCAACTGTCGAAGCACTCTGAACGGACCCAGGAACCGCGGACCCAATTTATAACTGGGGACCTTGAGGCGTATGTGTTTGGCCGAAAGCCACACTTTATCTCCAGGGCAGGAATGTGGGGGAGGGGTCTTCTTCTCTTGTCAGTTGGGACATATGCGGGCGGATGCCTGAGTAAACGCTTGTCGGTCTCACGCCAATGACCCCGATATCCTGACCTGGTTGTCCACGGCAGGAACCTCGGAGGCTGAGGCCAAGTGGGAGGGGAGGGCGTGGGTGACGTCCAAAGACCACAAGGAATGGGGAACGGCCAGTAGGTCGGAGTCCCGATGGTTATAGAGGATTAGGCCCAGGAAGCAAGTCCGAGAACCAGTTCGTTCCTGGCGTCCGGACACAAAGTGCCGTAGATACTACCCTAAGATTGGTTTCCTCTCTCCCCTGCCCATTGGTTTGGGGATGGTACGCAGATGAGAGTCCAGTTTATCTGCAAGCGGGAACACAAGGCACGCCAAAATTTAGAGACAAATGGACTGCCTCGATCGGAGGACAATGTGAGATGTAAGCCATGCAGGCGAAAGATGTGCAGAAATATGACCCGCCAACTGGGGAGCCGAAGGAAGACCAGGCAGCGGCACAAAGTGGGGGACATCTTCGAAAAACGGTCAGTGACCACCAGATGACGAGTTCCCCGAGGAGGAAGGGAAGGTCGTGATGAAGTCCATGCCTATGTGTGTCCATGGAACTTCCGGAACAGGCAGAGGGACTAGGGGCAGTGGGCCTATGGCGTGGAACCTTGTTCGAGCACAGTGGTACGGAGAGAAACGAAGTCCTTGACATCTTGGGACAGAGTCGGCCACCAATAATGTCGGGAGATGAGGCAAAGGATTTTGTATTCCGCGGGTGGCCGGCAGAAGAGAACTATGCCCCAACCCCAGAATTTCTCCTCCTGAGTGCGGGACGCACATAAGTTCTGACCGAGGGACACTACGGAGATCCACAGAGCCAATGGACCAGTCGTTCAGTGCTATATATGCTGGGACACCGGTTCCTCCCGTAACGTCAGAAGGCACGGAGAGGGCTCGCCTTGACATTTTACTCTCCGGTCGGAAATGGATCTTAAATCAAACGAGAGAAAAAAAGAGACCACCGGGATGGCGAGGATTTAAGCGTCTGAGCCGTTGCAGGTACTGGAGATTTTTTTATGAATCTAGTGAGACGGTCTAACGGATGTCGGGCTCCCTCCAACAGATGTCGCCACTCCTCAAGGCCAATTTTATGGCCAACAGTCCCGATCTCAATGGCATATTTTCGTTCTGCCAGAGAAGGTTTAGAAAAAAAAACCCGCATGTGACGTCTTGCTTTGGGGCCCTTCTGGTGTAGGACAGCGCCCTGCTCCCTGGAAGAGGCATCAACCTCAGGCTGAAGGGTCTCTCTGGCTCCGGGCGGACCAAGTAGGTGCAGAGGAGAACGCAGCCTTCAGACGGAGAACGCCTCTTGGCAGACGGTGACCAACATTTAGGGTTGGCGTTCTTCCTGGTGGAGCCACGATGGGAGCCACCAACGTAGAAAGTGGGGGATGAATTGCGGTAGTAATTGGCGAATCCTAGAACCGTTGAATCGCCCGGAGACCGGCAGGTCGCGGCCACTGCTGGATGCAGAGAGTTTTGACGGGTCCATCAGAAGGCCTTGGGTCGGAGACTATGTAACCAGGAAGGGGAGGCTGGCCTGGTGGAAGCGGCACCTTTTCCAGCTTAGCGTTACAGTTGGTTGTCCGCAGACGACGCAGAACCTGGCGTACTTGTCTCCGGATGTCTGTATGTCGGGCGAAAAAATCAAAATGTCATCCAGGTACACAATGACGCTGGTGATACAGCAAGTCCGAATACGTTCATTGACGAACTCCTGGGAATTTCAGCTGGGCATTGCAAAGCCCGAGGGCATCAGCGATATACAAAAATGCCCGGTCCCGTGTGTTGAAAGCGTCTCCATTCATCACCCTCTCGAATCTGATGAGGTTATAGGCCCTCCTCGCAGATCTAATTTGGTGGATGATCTTGGCTCACGGAGGCGGACGAGAGCTCGGAAATCCGGGGGTAGGGGTAGCTGATTCTTACCGTGATCTTGTAAGTCTCTATAATCGATGCACGGATGAAGAGAACCGTCTTTTTTCTGAAACGAAAAGAAGCAGGCACGGCGGTGAGGAGGACTTGCCGTATATTAAATCCTTTCGCCAAGTTTCCTGGTATAAAAAAAATTTTTTTTTTTTCTTTTTTTTTTCTTTTTTTTTTTTTTCCTCTTTTTTTTTTTTTTTTTTTTTTTTATTATTTAATTTTTTAATTTTTTTTTTGTTTTTTTTTTTTTTTTTTTTTTTTTTTTTTTTTTTTTAAAAATATTTTTTATTTTTTTTTTTTTTTTTTTCTTTTTTTTTTTTTTTTATTTTTTTTTTTTTTTTTTTTTTTTTTTTTTTTTTTTTATTTTTTTTTTTTTTTTTTTTTTTTTTTTTTTTTTTTTTTTTTTTTTTTTTTTTTTTTTTTTTTTTTTTTTTTTTTTTTTTTTTTTTTTTTGTTTTGTTTTTTTTTTTTTTTTTCTTTTTTTTTTTTTTTTTTTTTTTTTTTTTTTTTTTTTTTTTTTTTTTTTTTTTTTTTTTTTTTTTTTTTTTTTTTTTTTTTTTTTTTTTTTCTTTTTTTTTTTTTTTTTTTTTTTCTTTTTTGTTTTTTTTTTTTTATTTTTTTTTTTTTTTTTTTTTTTTTTTTCTACTATTTTTTTTTTTTTTTTTTTTTTTTTTTTTTTTTTTTATTTTTTTTTTTTTTTCTATTTTCTTTTTTTTTTTTTTTTTTTGCCGACATAGCCTGGGTCTCGGCACTAGAGAGAGGAATAGACCCTACCCTGGGGGACTGGTTTCCGGGAGGAGATTATATAGGACAGTCATACTGACCGAGGGCGGATAACTTCTCAGCCTGCTTCTCCGAGAATACATCTCCAAGATTCCTGGTACTCCCTGGCAGGACCTGTAGAAACTTGACAGTACGACTGGGGAGGAGAGGTGGACACCGGGCGTGTGCAACCAAAAACAGAGGTCTGGCTATTCCGCTCCCCAACGAGGACTTCGCCCGTCTTCAGTCAAGTGTAGGGCGTGGCGTTGCAGCCAGGGCATGCCCCAACAGGTTCGCCGAAGAAGGCGGGGCAGGATGTGGAAGCAGTTCCTTTCCGTGTGTAGGACCCCATCTGTGAGCGTCACGGGTCTGGTTGAGGAAATGGATGGAATCGCTGAGGAGTTCCCCACTGACAGAGGAGATGAGCAACGGCCTTTTCTAGACGGGTCACGGCAAACGGTAACGAGATACCAGGGAGGCGTGAATAAAGTTCCCGGCGGAGCCGGTAGTCCAGAAGGCCGGAGACCCGAAGAGACAGGCAGCATCGTCGTTACCTCCAAGGCAACATCAGTCGTGGAGAGGAGGGCTGAGCACCTAGGGAGCCTCTCCTATAGCCCCTAGGTGCGGGCGTTTACCGCGCTTGAGGGACGGCTGCGGACAACTCTGCGGAAATGGTCCGGGCTGGCGCAGTAGAGCTAAGATTTCCACCCTGCGACGGGTACGTCACGGACTCCGGACAGGTGTGCCGGTCCACTTGCATGGGTCTCTCAGTGGACAACGGCGGAGGAGGTTGCGGAGATCTCTGGAACTCAGGAGCCAAGACGAGGGAGGCAGGGGGGTTGGTGCCATGTCCCGCCTCCTGACGGAGCTCCTGCTGTCGTCCGAAAAACGCCACAATCTATGCGGGTGGCAAGATGGATGAGCTCACTCAAACGACGAACGGGAGATCTCTGGCTGCTAGGTCGTCCTTTACTCTGCTCGAGAGACCCTTCTTAAACGTGCACAGAGAGCAGCGTCATTCCAAGAGAAGCTCGGAGGCTAGGGTGCGGAACTGAACCGCATTATTTCCTACGGAGAGTCCCCTTGGCGTAGAATTGAGTAGCGCGTCTGCCGCGGAAGATGCGCGTGCAGGCTCCTCAAAACGCTGCGGAATTCCAGGGAGGAAGGCCTGTAAGTCTGCGGTCACAGGATTCACACCGGTCCCAAAGAGTGTCGCCAGCCAGGGCCTTCCCGACAGCGGCTCACCACGAACGCCCCTTTGACATCTCAGAGGGAAAACTGGCCGGCCATCAGCTCCACGTGCATGGTGCACGCGTGATGAAACCCTCTACAGAGCTTCGAGTCTCCGTCAAACTTGGAGGTAGAGGGAGGCGGAGCTTCGGGCCCAGGCTGCACAGCGGGCATGACCGGGTAGAAGGAGCACCGGCGAAGGGAAGGTGGCTGCGGTTCCCCCTTCCCTTTTTTTTTTTCTTTATTTTACCCTTTCCCTTTCCTTCCCTTATCTTTTCCCCCCCCCCCCTACCTTTTTTTTTTCCCCCTTTTCCTTTTCCCCCCTCCCCCCCACCCCCCCCCCCATTCCCCCCCCCCCCCCCCCCCCCCCCCCCCCCTCCCCCTTTTTTCCTCCCCCCCTCCCCCCCCCCTTCTTTCTCCTTTTTCCCCCTTTCTCTCCCTACCTCCCCCTTTTTTTTTTTTTCCCCCCCCACATGGGACGCAGGAGTTGGCGCATCAAGGCGGACAGATGTCCCAGTTGTGAGCTTGCTGCGCGATTCTGCTGCGGACTGTCGGGGCGACATGGTCGCGTGATCCACGAGGCTTGGCAGAGGCACCTTGCGGGACCATGGTGGATCCTAACTGTACGGCTGAGTGTGGAACCACTGGACCACCGCAAGCGGATGATAGCTAAGCCTCGCCAGGGAACGGAATCTAAGTAGCCCTCGGTTTTCTCACCAGAGCCCGCGCAATGCGGGATGACTTGCTGCGGCGTGAGGGCTACCAGGTCGTCCCCCCTGACGTGCTTGCTTGCGTGGTGGCGGCCGAGGTGCAGCGAGGTACAGAGTCGTAGTCCGAGAAACGTAGTCGTGGGCAGCAGGAATGTCAGGAGGCGGCAATGGTTCGTGGTCGAGAACAGGCAGAAGGTCAGGGCAGGCGGCAGAGGTTCGGAGTCAGGAAACGTAGCTAAGGGTCTGGTACACAGGTGGGGCGACATTATGATTCAGGAACGCTTTTCTATGCTCGGGGCAACTAGATCAGGCGAGGAATGACTGCAGAGCGGACCCTTAAATAGGGGAGGCGTCAGGCAGACAACCAATTATTTGGGACACTGTCCCTTTACATTTACCGTGACGGCGGCGCGCTGGCAGTAGGAATGGGCACCGCAGCCTGCCGGCAGGAGACTCGGGCGGGACAGGAACGCGGCCGGGTATGTTACCAGCAGCGGCAGACCCCCGGATCGTCCCGCGGGGGCCAAGGCCGGCAGAACCCGACCCGGCAGGCGCCGGGAGGGGGGACCAGGGTTGCGCCGCGGCCCGCGGGCCGAGAAGCGGGGGTCGCCGCTACAGTCATGGACAACCAGGGTAAGCAATAATAACCAAGAAATATAGCGCAAACTGTAAATCTAATTTCCACCGAGGGCCACACTTGGACTATGGTTGCCCTCTTAGGGCCTTGGGGGGAGGCTAGGTGGCCTCAGTAAGGCTGACAGAGCTCTTCCACTGCTTGTTAGTTGCTGAACAGGGCAGTGTGTAGCTCTAAATCCAATATGGCGCCTGCTTCATGTGTTGGCACCGCCACCTCTGCCAAGTGCTGTCTTTGTCCTGCATTGAGAGTGGAGAGGTTGTTCTTCTGCTTCTGGACCTTGTCCAGTTCCTGCTCACTGTGTCTAAGTTCTTGTGGGACACATAAAATGATGAGATCGTCCGGATTCGGTCCATGGGCATTAAGTTTGACATTTGCTGTAATTCATAATATCAGTAACTCAACCCTGCAAAGGCATTGCTATTTTTTAATTTTTTACTATTATTTAAAACCTTTCTGCAAAAACATGGGATCCCAAGTAATAACCCAAAACTTTTTTTTTTACTTTAAAGGGATTGTCTCACCACGCTGTTTCAGAGTCAAAAGCAGCTTTCATTCATGCATCCTTTCTCTTCCTGGTCAGAGTGGGAGTGATTAGCATATCAGCTCCATACTTAAAGGTCTGCTACTGACTGACATGAGAGCAGGAGCTGTTTATACAAAGTCCAGAGAGGCTTCAGAACTAAAGTAAATAAAAGTAATGTCTCCTTTGTTTGTTAGATCAGATAACACTAAAGCTCTCAAGCTGCCATATCAGCTCCATATTCAATGCTAATTGCTCTGACATGAGAACAGGAGATGTTTATCTAAAGTCTGGAGAAACTTCAGAGCTAAAGTAAACAAAAGTTAGTAGTATCCTTTGTTTGTTAGATCATATAACACTCAACCTCTCAAGCTGCCATATCAGCTCCATATTCAATGCTAATTGCTCTGACATGAGAGCAGGAGATGTTTATCTAAAGTCCAGAAAAACTTCAGAGCAAGGAAGAATGGGCAAGAATTTCAGTTTCTCGATGTGCAAACTGATAGAGACCTACCCCAAGTGACTCGCAGTTGTAATCACAGCAAAAGGTGGCGCTACAAAGTATTAACTTAAGAGGGCCGAATAATTTTGCACGCCGCACTTTTCAGCTTCTTATTTTTTAAAAAAGTTTAAAATATCCAATACCTTTTGTTCCTCTTCACAATTGTGTCCCACTTGTTTTTGATTCTTCACAAAAAAATTAAAATTTTATATATTTATGTTGTAAGCTGGAAATGTGGCAAAAGGTTGAAAAGTTCAATGGGGCCGAATACTTTCGCAAGGCACTGTATAGTAAACAAAAGTAATTAGTTTCCTTTGTTTGTTAGATCAGATAACACTAAAGCTCTCAGACTGCCTTATCAGCTCCATATTCAATGCTAATTGCTCTGATATGAGAGCAGGAGGTGTTTATCAAAAATCCAGAAAAACTTCAGAGCTAAAGTAAACATAAGTTATTAGTCTCCTTTGTTGGTTAGATCAGATAACACTCATGTTCTCAAACTGCCATACCAGCTCCATATTACATGCTAATTGCTCTGACATGAGAGCAGGAGATCCAGAAAAACTTCAGAGCTAAAGTAAACAAAAGTAATTAGTCTCCTTTGTTTGTTAGATCAGATAACACTCAAGCTCTCAAGCTGCCATACCAGCTCCATATTCAATGCTAATTGCTCTGACATGAGAGCAGGAGATGTTTATCTAAAATCCAGAAAAACTTCAGAGCTAAAGAAAACAAAAGTAATTAGTTTTTCCTTTGTTTGTTAGATCAAACAACACTCATGCTCTCAAGCTGCCATACCAGCTACATATTCAATGCTAATTGCTCTGACATGAGAGCAGGAGATCCAGAAAAACTTCAGAGCTAAAGTAAACAAAAGTAATTAGTCTCCTTTGTTTGTTAGATCAGATAACACTCAAGCTCTCAAACTGCCAGCACTTCTATGTGCAGACCTGTGTGATGACGTCATCCCTGCTATCAGATAAGACAAACAGCAGGGGAGAGAAGGTCCATAACCTAGAGAAACCTGAGTGCACTTAGAGCTGATAAAATCACTTTTATCTGCTCAGCAAAGAAAAATAAACAAAGCAATCTATTTGGAAAACATCTTCATTTACTGTTTCCTACATGTTAAAAGCTATTCTTTGTAGTTAGACAACCCCTTTAAAGACAACTATCTTAGATATTGGTCAAATGTGACAAAGTTCGGCATCTTCGCTCCACTAGCTAACAGAGCTATTGAATAATGGCCATAGATGTAGCTCGAAGCTCCTGGGCTTCAATGTGAAATCTGTTACAGGCCTCCTAGTTTAATGAAAATATTTAAAAGCGAGTCTTTTCAGTAGCAGGGTTTCTTTTGCCCCCCAAGGGCTTGGGCCCAAATCGAATCTCCTTATCCCCTGGGGAACGATAGTAATAAACCCCGTGAGCGAAAAATTAAAAGTTTATATGAAGAATATTTCTGCTACAAGTTGGAGAACTTGTATTTGTTTTCAATTATTCCCCTTAACATTGCTGTTAAGAGAATACTGTGGTTCTAAAAAAAAAAAAAACCCAAAATGAAAATTGGTAAATTGTCGTTTAAAAAAAGGTTCATGGCCCATTGACTTCATTTAGATTGAAATGCTAAGCAGGGCTAAGTAGAAGCATCAGTAGGGAATTAGGGGGGAACACTCAGCAGTTTTATGTTCGTTTTCCCATTTACTGCTTACCCCTTACAGGGTTAGAGAACCAAAAAAAATAGAGAAAAAAACCTAAAAAACAAATAAACAGTTTTCCTTTGTGTTTCAAGTGAATATGAAGGTTATTCACTTGTGATAGTTATAGACTAAGAATTACTATGTGACTTTGTGTCGGAATTTATTATGCTCATCATAGTTACACAGTCTATTTGTTTTGGTTAAAAAAGTCCCCTTTTTTTTTATAATTGTCCCATATTTAAAAGTACGAATAGAGACTGTGGGGAAAAATTTTTGGGTGTTCACACGGTGTTTTTTTGGTGCGGTTTGGATCGTGTTTGAACCCCAAACTGACCAAAAAAGCCTTAAATTGTGCAGTGTGAGTTACATACTGTAATAACATTCTTCTAAGTTATTATTTTTATTGTTGTTACTCTAAGGGCAGAGCAGCCTTAACAGAATTATGGGCCCCGGGGTGCCTGCAGTGGGCCCCGCCCCAAAAAAATGGGATCACAATGGTGAGCAGTATCCATGCACAAGATCTAAATTTTTTTTTGTATGGGGGAATTTAAGTACAGGAAACACACCCCCCCTGTATGAGAACTCCCTAGAAAAGAATGGAGAGAAAAAAGCCTCCTGTAATGGGAAATCCCCTAGAAAAGAATGGAGAGAAACAGCCTTTCCCTGTATGGGAATCCCCTAGAAAAAAATGGGAGAAACAGCCTCCCTGTATGGAACTCCCATAAACAGAATGGGAGAATACAGTGTCCCCGTCTTGGAATTTTATAGAAAGAATGGAGAGTAACAGGTTCTGTATGGGAACTTCCCTAAAAAGAATAAGAAACCAGGTCCCTTAGGGAACTTCATAGACCGAATGGGAGAACCAGGCTCCCTGTTTGGGAATCCTAGGCAGAATGGGAACCAGCGCTCCCTGTATGGGGAAATCCCATGAAAGAATGGAGGAAAAGGCGTCCCCCGTACTGGGAATTCCATAGAGCGAATGGGAACACAGGCCCCCCCTTTTATGAAACTCCCCTAGAAAAAGAATGGAGAGAACAGAGCGCTCCCTGTACTGGGAATTCCTAGAACATAATGGAAGAAACGCGTCCCCCCATGGGAACTCCCCCTAGAACAAAGAGAACACAGCGTCCCCCCATGGGAATTTCCCATAGAACAGAAAGGGGAAACACAGCGCTCGCTGTATGGGAATTCTATTGAAGAAAGGAGAAACACGGCTCCCCGTACTGGGAACTCCCATTGAATTTAAAAGAACACAGTGTCCCCCCGTACTGGGGAACTCCCATAGAACAGAATGGGAGAAAACAGCGTCCTTGTACTGGGGAAAATCCCTAGAACAGAAGGAGAGAACACAGTCCCCCCTGTACTGGTAACTCCATAGAAAAATGGAGAGAACACAGCGCTCCCTGTACTGGATTCCTTTAGAACAGAATGGGAGAGAAAAGCGCTCCCTGTACTGGGAACCCCCACAGAACAGAAGGGGAAGAGAACACAACGCTCCCTGTACTGGGAACCCCCATAGGGAGAATGGAGAACACAGCGCTCCCCTGTACTGGGAACTCCCATAGAAAAAAATGGAGAGTCGTGTGCAATGGATACTGCCTCTCCATTTTAACCTGACACTCTGGGTGGGACCTGTTCTCGAGACAGATGTGGCTACAGAAGTGGGACCTGCACCTTTCAGACTTTGATGGTATGTCAGATCGATGGTGGAACCACCCCTTTAAGCACCCTGGACACCCTCTATGTGGTCCCTAGCACCGCACCCCTAAAAAACGATGTTCACATCAATGTGTAGACTCTCTCCATCGACCTGAATTGGAATCCAGCCTCCACGTTACATCTCCTACTTCAATAAGCCTAAAGTGTTAAAATTTTCCTTCCCGATATGATGGGTGCAGCTGTTTATAATCATCCGATCCCTAATCCTGAGCTGGACTGGTCATTATTAAACCGCCGCTGTCTCCTGCCACCTTCATTATTTCTTAACGAACATTTGCAAAAAAAAAAATGCAAACATGAGACTCTCCGGCCGCCTCCTCAGCCCATGGTGCACGTGACGCTCTATTCATAAACCTATTAATCGCCGTATTCCTCATCCCTTTATCCTTTGACAGCGTACACGCCGTTTGATCCTGCATTTTGATAATGTTAGTAAAGCAACACTTTCGTTGCTTATATTAAAGTTTTTTTTTCTCCAGTCTGTGTTTCATGCATTACATTACACAAAATATTCATCATCCTTTTTTTTTTTTTTTTTTTGTTTGTACTTAGGGAAAAAAGAAGATTAATAAGCAAAGCTGTATAATGAAATATCCGAAGAGCAGATAACCCCTCAGAACAAAAAAGTCGCATGAAAATAGCAATTTCTGTAGTCAAACCCAACATCAAAGCTCGCAACTTTTTCAAAGTTTCGAACATTAAACAATTAAGATGAAAAAACAATTAGGACTCGGAACGCGTCGGCATTGTAGAGGCCGGACACTCGGGGTGTCTTTGGGGGTTTTTAAAAAACAAGTCAAATAAAGGGATGTCCCTTTAAAAACTGAAAAATTTTTAAAGAAAGTTCTTTTAAAAACCCTTTTAAAAATGAAACCTCATTTGCATAATGATGCATATTAATTAAGTTTTAATGAATCTGAATTTGCACCAAGCCTATTCATGTTGGCTTTGAAACAAATTGAACAAATTAGTTAAAAGCTTTCTGGCTTCTAGTTTTTTTTCGGAGCAAACAGGATAAGAATACATTGTGCATCTCTACAAAAAAAAAAAATATTTTTTCTCCTCTTTTTAATTTAATTTCAAAGGTGTGTAAACCCATCTATTAATTATTCTTAAACACAGATATTTTTTTTTCCCTTGCCGTCTCTGGAAACCTTATTATCCCTTTGGGTTAAGAAATTGGTTTTTAAAAAAGGGGGAAGATTTGCTAAATTTAAAACAATTTTTCCGGGAATGGAACTTTTTCCCCGGGGGCAAACTTTCCTGGGGCATTTTTTTTTTTTTTAAAGGGCAGTAACCATTTTTCTTCCAAAAGTTCCTTTTCACAACTATTAAGGGGGGGGTTAAATTTGGGAAATTTTTTAAAGGAAAGGGCCCCAAAATGGGGTTAAAGGGTTTCCCCCTTTTTTTAGGCCCCCGCAGGAAAAAGATTTAAAATGTGGACATCCTTTTTTAAAATCCCCTAGTAGGGGCTGGGTTCCCCCAATTTAAAAATTTTTGGGTGATAAAAGGGAGGAAAGCAAATTTTAAAATTTTAAAAAGTTTTTAAATTTGAAAGGGGCCCCCGACGGGGGGTGATCTCAAGATTTCCACCAGTTACAATTTTCCTGCAGTGCCTCCACAGGAGGGAGGAAGCATTTTAAAACCCTTTGGCAAACCTTTTTTAAATTTGAAAGGGGCCCCCGAACTGTGGGGATCTCAAGAGTTCCACCAGTTACAATTTTCCTGCAGTGCCTCCACAGGAGGGAGGAAGCATTACACATTTGGACAGTCCTTTTAATTAGAAGGGTCCCCTGACGTGATGGTGATCTCAAAAGTTCCACCAGTTACAATTTTCCTGCAGTTTTCCTCCCAGGGGGGAAAAAAAGCATTTTCAAAATGTGGACAGTTTCCCTTTTTAAATTTGGGAAAGGGCCCTGGTTTTTGGTGATCTCAAGAGTTCCCCAGTTTCAAAATTTTCCGGGGGTGCCTCCCGGGGGGGGGGGAGGAAAACATTACCCCATTTTGGGCAGTCCTTTTAATTAGAAAAGGGCCCCTGAGTGAGGGGATCTCAAGAGTTCCACCTGTTTCCCCAAATTTTTTGCGGGCTCCACCCGGAGGGAGGAAGCATTACACATGTGGACAGTCCTTTTAATTAGAAAGGTCCCCTGAAATGATGGTGATCTCAAGAGTTCCACCAGTTACAATTTTCCTGCAGTGCCTCCACAGGAGGGAGGAAGCATTACACATGTGGACAGTCCTTTTAATTAGAAGGGTCCCCTGACGTGATGGTGATTCAAAAGGGTTCCCCCTGTTAAATTTTCCTGCCAAATGCCTCCCAGGAAAAAAGGAAGCATTACACTTGGAAGTCCTTTTTAAATTTGAAAAGGGCCCCTGAGGGGGATGGGGGATTCCAAAAGTTCCCCAGTTACAATTTTCCCGGAGTGCTCCCAGGAGGGGGAAACATTTTCAAAATTTTGGACAGTCCTTTTAATTTTGAAGGGTCCCCCGAATTTATGGTGATCTCAGATTTTCCCCCAGTTTTCAATTTTTTCCCGCAAATGGCCCCCACTGGGGGAGGTTTGCATTTCACTTTTCCTTGTCCTCTCTTCCCTAGACTTTCTGCAAAAATCTTCTCTGCCGGGTCCCGTTTTGCAAATCTCGCTCCCCTTTTAATCCAATTTCCCCAACTCTTTTTGTCCGTCTTTTACAAAAATCACCCGGGTAATCCCCTGCCTCTCCCTCTGCCCAAACCCTTTCACTGGCTCCCATTGCAAAGGCATTAATTTCAAATTAAATAACCGGTTTTTCAAGGCTTTTCCACAAACCTCTCCCTATACATCTCTGCCTTTAAATTTAATTTTTCCCCCCCCAAAAACCCTTCCCCAAAGGCCGTTTCTTCTCTTCTCCTTTTTTTACCCCCTCTCACAAACCGGGCCCCCAAGTTTTCTTGTGCTTTTCCCCCCACTTGGGGAAATCACTGCCCCCAAACATCGACTCTTCATTTTATTCACTAGGGCCCCAAAAAAGGAAACCTGAAACCCCTCTCTTCAGGAGCCCAAACCTAGGGAAAAATCCCGCTGTCCCCTACACCCCCACCAAAAATGTCCGCCCCCCCCTTTTGTCTCCTTTCCCCCTTCTTGTAAAATTGTAAAACTTTCACGGGCCCGGGTTATCTTTCCCCCTGTACCCGTTAATTTGTCCAGATTTTCACTATTGTAATGTTTGACTTTTGTTATGTATGTGACCCCTTTTAATGTCAGCGCCCCGGAATTTAATGGTGCTATAAAAAAATAATAATAATTAATTTGGACAGTCCTTTTTAAATTTGAAGGGTTCCCCCCGACTTGAGGTGAACTCAAAATTTCCCCCGTTACAATTTTCCTTTCCCGTGCCTCCCAGGAGGGGGAAGCTTTTCTTTTTTGGACAGTCCTTTTAATTAGAAGGGGGCCCTGAATTTAAGGGGATCTCAAGTTTTTCCCCCCCCTTTTTAATTTTCCTGCAAATGCCCCCACAGGGGGAGGAAGCATTACACATTTGGACAGTCCTTTTAATTAGAAGGGTCCCCTGACATGACAGTGATCTCAAGATTTCCACCCGTTTAATTTTTCCGCAGTGCCCCCCAGGGGGGGGAGGAAAACATTTCACATTTGGGAAAAGTCCTTTTTTAAATTTTTAAAGGGGCCCCTGACATGAAGGGGAAAAACCAAGATTTTCCCCCAGTTACAATTTTCCTGCAGTGCCTCCACAGGAGGGGGAAGGGGAAACATTAACAAACCCGGACAGTCCATTTAATTTGAAAGGGTCCCCCGAAAATGAAGGGGATTCAAGATTTTCCCCCGTTACAATTTTCCTTTCAGTGCCCCCATAGTCCGTCTGACTAATTGACCCCCCGGGAAAATTAAAAAAATCCTTAAATTGCTTGAAAATCGATTTTCTGCACCAGAAAACCCCTTTTTAAAATTTCCGGCCCAAAAAGCCTCAGGGAAAACAAACAAAGAAAATTTGGTCCTTTTTAAACGGGTGTGCACACCACACTCTTAGTGCCAAGAGGTCCCAGTGTCCCCAACTCATTTGCATGTCTCTAGTACATATTCCCTTGTTTGTTGACAATTAAAGTGGTGTTCCCACTTTTGATGGTAAATTGACAAGATATGCCGTCAAAGTAGATTGGTTTTGGGGCCCAAACTCTGGAAACCCGCACCGTTGCGGGGAAAAGACCCCAAAAATGTTTAGCTCCCAAAAAGGGGAGGCAGTTTTCCCCCTGCCAAAACCCACTCTCAAATTTGTTCTATGGGGAAATTTTAAGTTAAAAAGAAAATTGGGAAAAACAACCGCTCCCCAAGGGGGGTTTCCATTTAGTTTTTTTAAATTTTTCCTGGGTTAAGTTTTTTCCTTTCCCCAGGAGGGGGAAAAGGAAGCCAAAAAACCCACATTTTGGAAAAGTTCTTTTTTAAAAAATTAAAGGGAAAGGGGTTTCCCCGACTGACAGTGATCTCAAGATTTCCACCAGTTACAATTTTCCTGCAGTGCCTCCAGGAGGGAGGAAGCATTAAAAAGGAATTAAATCCCCCATTTAAAACAAGAAAAGGGAGGTCCCATAGGAAATTTCAAAGGGTCCTTTTTTTGGGGGCTGCAGAAGGGTTTTTTCCTTTTTGAGGCCCCCGGGGGCCCTTTTCAAAAATGGGGCCTAAAACAAATTTTGGGGGGATTTTCCTGGGAACAAAATAATAAAGGGTCTTTCTGGTTTTAAGGGGGGTTTTTCTTACTACAAAGGGGTTGTGTTTTTATGTTAAAGATTTGCTAAAATAAAATCCCCCCTTTTTCAAAATTTTTGTCCATTAACAGTGTCCTTCCTATTTCCCAGAATCCCCTTGTATGGGCTGAAAAAGCTTTTCAGGTCGCTATAGCTACAAAATGTTCCCCCCCAAACTCCCCTGATAGGTTTTTCCCGTATGGGTTTCTATTAAAATACCTACCTGTTTGATTTCCCCCTTCCCCTTTAATAAGGCCCCGGGGGAAACCAGCACTCCTTTAACCAAAAAATGTGGGCAAAGTTATTTTATTTGGGGGGGCCACCTTTCCCCAAAATTTAAAAAAAAATTTTGGGTTTAAGCACTCCTCTTTATAAAAAAAAGCCATAAGTGTATTATTTCCAAGATAAAAAAAATGGGGTTTTCATACATGGTCAGAAAAAAAAATTCGATGCATTTCAAACTTTTCGGGTTTTTCCCCATATTTTTGTGTTGGGGTATTTAAATTTTCCGGAATGTCTTTCACTGTGGCTCCTTGTCCGAGTGGTTAGCTGGCTGGTGCTTCCATATTTCTGTACAGTTCCCAACATGCCCAATAAACAGTGGATTTTACTGGGGAATCTAAAGTAATTGAAATCTAGACCTGAGCTGTCTTAACAGCACTATGGATCCCTGGGCATAGTAATGCAGTGGGCCCTGCCCAGACACTTGGCGTCACATCCGGCTGTGCCTCTAACCACCATCAAGCACACCCCAAAATCGTCCACCCACTTTGTTGGGATACCTCACTGATGTTTGTAGGCCCGCTTGTAAGACTAACTGGCAATGCAGGGAACCAATGACTCCCTGCTTCACCATGGAGTGTAAGTGTTTGTAAGTCCTAAAAACACACAAACAGCCAAATAATCAGCACTTACCTGGGGATCCAGAGCATATGTCCATGCATCGACCACCTGGGGCCCCCAGGCAACTGTCTAGTATACCAAATGGAAAATATGACCCTTATCTAGACCCTTATGTTTTTAGAACTGTGTACTTAGAGGTTCAATGTGGATAAATGTAAGGTTCTGCATCTGGGTAGGAATAATCTACAGGCATCATATGTCCTAGGGGGAGAATCGCTTGTTGAGAAAGATTGGGCGTTCTTGTAGATCATAGTACTACAGAACAGCATGCAAAGTCAATCAGCTGCCCCTAAGGCAAATAGAATATTGTCATGTATTTTTAAAAAAGACATGGACTCGTGGGACAAGGATGTAATTCTACCGCTGTATAAAGCATTGGTACGGCCTCACTTAGAATATGCTGTTCAGTTCTTGGCTCCAGTTTATAGAAGAGATGTAATGGAGGTTGAGAGAGTGCAAAGACGAGAACAAACTTATAAGGGGAATGGAGCATCTCAGAGAGAGTGCAAAGACGAGCAACCAAACTTTAAGGGGAACGTAGCATATTTTGAGAGAGTGCAAAGACGAGAAACCAAATTATAAGGGGAAGGAGCATCTTATTATGAGGAGAGGTTAGTAGAATTGAATTATGCAAACCATCAGTGTAGTTCCATTGCAGTGTGGCGAATCGAGGAGGTGCATCACTCTCATAGAAAAAACATACCCCATTGGACATAGGCGAGCCACTAAGCTCTTGGTTCTTCAATAGTTGGCATTCAAGGTTGCGTGATTCCCTTTTTCTATGGGGAGAGAGGGTATTAAAATATACAAATACAGAAGAATTTTTAGGGTGAATATGTTAAATTTTAAGGTAAAAATATTTAAGAATTAAATATAATATTTTTAGATATTTTTTAATACAATAATAAATTGTTCTAAAGTATCAGATTTATCTTGGGGGTTTTGGGTTGATTTCTGGTTGGAAGGTCTTTCTGGGCCTCGTGGTGGAAAAATGGGTTTAAGGAAAAAGGTGTCCGAAAAGGCAGGTTTTTTCAAAATTTGCTCTCATTTAAATTTGTGATCTGTAAAGCAAAATCATTTCCCTCTTTTTAGAGCCAAATATCCTGTGATTTTTATCTATTCCTGGTACACTATTTGCTTACTTTAAAAGCCATCGAAATAATCCCCTTAGTAATTCCTTTTTTTTTGGGGTCCTTTCAAAACAGGTCAGGCCATAAAAACCTGGGGTAGTCCACCCCTAATTATTAACTAAGACCCAAGGTGTATCAATTAAAGGAAAAGAAAACTAAAAAAACCAAAAATTTATATAATATTTTAATATATATTATTTAATATTTATATTTTTTATATATATATTTTATATTTTTTAAATTTATTATGCATAAAACTATAAGTATTATTGTGTATTTATCTATATATAACACCCCAATTTATTTTTCATATCAGTTTTTATATTATATATATAAAATTATTATATATTATATATATACTTTTATTTATTTAATATATTTTACAATTTTCCCAAATGCCAACTATATATATATATATATAATATGTTTATTATGGTGCATGTTATATTATAAAAATTTTATATATATATATTTATATATTTTGTGTGTATTATGTAAAAGTACAAAAAAATGTGTGATTTTTCCCCCTTGTTTGGACATTAGGAAGAACAGGGGCCTAGAGCCCCTTTTCCAGTGTTCTTGTGGTTCCCAGTGGTGAGGCCCCCAATGATATGCATTTATTATTATCGAGGATCTTTTTAATAATTTTATTTTAAAAGGGGTTTTTTTTCATGTTTTTAACAGATCTGGGGAAGCTCGGGGACTCCCACTGCTGGTGAAGCTTGGGTGGTTCTATAGCGGGGATTGATATTTGTCCTATACGGCTGAGTGTTCGTGACATAAGTGCGGGACTTTTTCTGTAGAGAAAAAAAGCTACAGGCTCCAAGGATGAAACAAGTGTTTTTCAAGAGTAAGCTTTTTGGATAAGACTTGTGTTTGACCTGGTGATGTCACTTCCTGTTCTCTTCTAATCAGGAAAGGGGGTATGGACGGTAACCTGGACATTGTGTGCACTTAAGGACATGTATGAAAACTGTTTGGTCTAACGTGTATTTTTTTGCCCGTAGCAACTAATTAGTCATCCTTTTCTTTTTATAGTGCTCTGCATAATTTTAAGGGGAGTTGTTTTTGGTTGCTATGGGCAACAAAGAAGTCATAGACCTAGACGTTTTCATACATGTTCCCCTTAATCTGTAGAGAAAAAAAAGCTACAGAGTCCAAGGAGTGAAACAAGTGTTTTAAGAGTAAAACTTGTTAGGATAAAGACTTTCTCCCCCGGCCCCGGTGTGTCATCCCTTTTTTTCTAATTTAGGGAAAATTACAGATAAGGATCAGATGGAACCTAGAGTATTTTGTGCATCGTGCAGGAAAAGACTCTCACTCTGACCAAAAGGGAGTTCAAAAAAGGAATGTGTTTAGTAAAAGTCTTCATTTCCCTTTTCCCCACATGTTGGCTAAATCTTGTAGTGAGGAAACCTTTTTTTAGGGAGTTTGTTTCCTTTTGGGCCTGCCCTTTTGTCTGCAACGTTTGGGTCCCAACTATGGGGGAAATACAAATCCCTCTGCTTTTCATAATCATATCAAAGGGCATGATGGGGATGTGTTTGATAATATCGTGGGCTGGTGGGAGATGTATTCGATGTCCCTCCATTCATTTGAATGGCTGGAACGTAATTCTACTTTATCCTAATAAGTTGGGGGAGACGTTGCTATTCAGAAAACGCTGTTTTCCATCATTTTTATTTTTTTTGTTTGCCATTACGTTCCATACATTTATGATTTGTATTGAGTATTTTAATTCTAATATTGCTTCCAAACCCGATGTTTACCATCCCGATCTCAGCGATTTGGCTCGCCAACTGCGAAACACAGATGTTGGTAAAAAAAAAATTCCAAATGTGCTGAAATATTTCACTCCTCTGTAGTAGCGCACAGCGTAATAGACACAGCTACGGAGATGTGGGGGCAGTCACATCCCATTCTAACTGTAAAAAGAAAAAATTTACAAAAATGCTTCCCCGAACCCCATGTTTATGCTCAATCAAATCGAAAAATTTAGAAAATGAAATGGGGGTTTTTCGGGTGCTTTCCTTTAAATGGGCTACTTTTGTGGAAAACCATCTATCAGATTTTCAATACAAAATAAACAGTAAAGCAGATGAGCGAATAGATCTTGGGAGTTGCCAATTTGAATGTACTCCAGAGCCGCACTCACAGTTCGCAGTTGTACAGGTTAAATTTTTCGTGAGGGCCCCTTTTTTTTCTTACAGGCTCTTGTTTTAGTTTGATCCCCTCAAAGCCTCTTGTGAAAAACCGCAGTAGGGAAACTAAAAATTTTTAAAAGGTGGTGGCCACGGGTCAGTTTGGGCCTCTTTTTTAATTTTTTTTAACATATAGTGGAAGGGATAAATAGCACGGTTTTTTTTTGAAGGTGACCCCAAGCTATGCGGGGTAGTGCAATTATGGAAGATGTCATAAATTGAAACAGCCCTGGAACACTGATGTTTGGGGCATCACTTGGCAAAGGGGTTCAATGTGGTTTAAATGTAAGGTTTGCCTGGGTAAAAATATTCTGCGCATCTATGCCTGGAGGAAAAAAACTTGGAGATTCGCTTGTTGAGCAAGACGGGGTTCGTAGTCATAAAAATGGAATGCTTTGCAATGTAAATCAGCTGCCTCTAAGCATTATTTTATTGGTGTTTTAAAAAGGGCCTGGACTCTGGAAAAAAGTTTTTTTAATTCTACCACTGTATATAGCATAGGTGCGCCCTCATCAAAATTGCTTTTCATTTTGGGGGCCCCAGTTTATAGAAGATGTAATGGAGTGAGAGAGTGCAAAGACGAGCACCAAACTTAAAAGGGGATGGAGCATCTTAAGAGAGGCCCAAAAGACGAGAAACCCAAAACTTAAAAGGGGGAACGGAGCTCTTAGTTAAAAGGAGAGGGAGTAGAATTGAATTTATTTACTTGAGAAAAGACGGCTTGGGGGAGACATTTTTTAAATTTTTATATAAATATTTTAAATGGTCCTACAAAAAGTATGGGGAAAAGTATTTCAAGTGAAGCCGCCTCAAAAGGACAAGGGGGGACATTCCCTTTCGGCTAGAGAGAAAAGGATCAATCTCCAGAGGAGAAGAGCGTTCTTCACTGTAAGAACTGTAATCTGGGGAATAGCCCCCTGAGGAGTGGTCACAGCAGAAACAGTTGGGAGTTTCAAGAAAGGCTTAGATACACTACCTGAACTAAAAATATTAATATGTATGTACCCATGTAAAATTCGGGTCCTGGTGGTGGGGCTCTGGGGTCAGAGATGGGGTCTCCCCTGGAGCAGAGTGGTTCTTACCTTGTGGGTTTAGGGCATTAAGCAGTGGGGAGGCTGGTGTCTCCCTTCCTTCTCCCATTTTTCTCCCCCCTTTGGTTGAACTTGATGGACACGTGTCTTTTTTAAACCGTTATAACTATGTAACTAAGAGGAGGGTTTTGGGCTGCGCATCTTGCTCTCACTCTGTGTGTCTGAGACTGACTGCTGTGAGAGGGAGAGGGAGCAGCAGGAGAAAACATTGATTGCTGGATCATAGAACAAACTGAAATTATCCTTAGAAATTTTGCCTCATGATTTCTCCTCTGTTAAAGGGTTTTCTCAACACATTGATTCACTTTTTAAAAAATGTATATGTATATATATATATATTATATATATTATATATTATATTTATTATATATTATATATATATATATACACGAAGGTAAATAAAGCCTATGACCAAAAATACATTGCTTTTCTGGTTTTTCTTTATTTTAGAGTTAGAGCAGTTTTATCTCCTGCTTGGGTACACAAGCTTCCCTCGGTTCCCTCTCGCGGCTCGTGCCGCCCTGGCCATGATGTTGACATCACTCTCTGCTTTGTTTTATCATCAGTCACAGGAGCTGGTTTATCTTTCTTCCTGACAAATTTTAACCCTCTAACGGCTCAACCCAAAGGATTTTGAAGAACATCTCACTATGCATTTTTTTCATTGGACCTTACCAGTTGTCCTTTTATTTTTATGTAATGGATCCCTTTAGGGGTATTGATATTATTATAGCTAAATGGTGTGGTGTCTTTTCAGACACGGGGCCCTAAGAAAAAAGGTTTAAATGTGGAGAAAAATACAGATCAAATAAATAGTTCCCTAATTTTATTGCTTCAACACATTTTGCTATATACAGTCCTAAGGTACCGTAATTAATACTCAAACAATCCTAATATTACTCGTCCCTCTTATTGTTTACTGTTTTCCTCTCACACATCGAAATGGTGAGATCTAGTCCTTCCAGAGAAGATGGTGGCGGGTGGGGGGACCTTTGCATTGCACCCTTTATAATACACAATCCGAGGACCTAGTTCCCTTATTATTCAAATGCACCGTCTCACCGGAGGTGTTTGTCTCACCGCAATGATTGATGATAGTAGTGGTCAGATACGGACAGGAAAAATTTTAATGACTTTTCTTCCCTGCTGCTGTTGTAATGAAACACCAGTATATGTTTTTTGAGCTTGTTTGCTAGGCTTATTTTTTACTGGCACGGGGGAAAGTCAAAGGTTTGCCAACACGCTTTGTCTGAACGTGTGGCTGCGGGTCCCGGGAAGTGAAGGTTGCTTCAAATCTTGTCCTTCCTCCTGTAAGAATGCAAAGTCAATATGTGATGCCTCATCTCCTTTGTGTTTTTTTATTTTTATATTTTTGCTTTCCCAGAAGACTTTGATAGTGAGGCAAAGATTCATGGAACATTCTTGCAGTCCCGTAGATTAGGTGTGTGGAGAATACACAGTACCGGCTGCAGAGGGAAACAAACGTACATTATCATATTGCGGATGGAAGAGATGTAGTGCAATTGTTTTTTAAGTAAACCTTAATGGCAGGCTTGGACTGGTCTACAGGGAAGCAGAGAAGACTCTCAGTTGTCCCCTGGGCATGGTAGGTCTATGGCTGCTTTTCAGGAAAAAGGTATAAGATGCAAAAATTAAGAGATAGGTCCAGTATGTGAAAATGATGTGCAGTAGCTGTAGGGTGGGCGCCAAGATTCAACTCCACTGGTGAGCCCCAAGAATCAACTCCACTGGTGAGCCTCAAGAATCAAATCCACTGGTGGGCTCAAGGAATCAGCTCCACTGGTGGGCCCCAAGAATCAGTTCCACTGGTGGAGACCCAAAAATCAATTCCACTGGTGGGCCCCAAGAATCAGGTCCACTGGTGGAGACCCAAGAATCAACCCATGGGGGGCCCCAAAATCTTTTCTACTGGTGGCCCAAAAAATCAATTCCAGGGGGGACAAAATTACTTCTACGGGTGGGCCTCTAGTTTCAAGTCACTAGTGGGTAAAAGAATCAACTCTACTGGGGGCCCAAAGAAATCAGCTTCACGGGGGGCCCAAAAGAATAAAACTCCACTGGGGGCCCCAAGAATCAACCCCAATGGGGGGGCCCCAAAAATAAACTCCATGGGGGGCCCCAAGAATCAACTCCGTGTGCCTTAAGATTAGTTTCATGGTGGGCCCAAGAAAAAAACCCAGGGTGGGGCCCAAGACATCTCCATGGTGGGCCCAAAATAAAATTCAAGGGGGCCTAAGAATAAACCCCCATCTTTGGACCCCCAAAAATCATCTCCACTGGGGGGAAACCCAAAAACCCAACTCCTGGGCCCCCCGACACCTGATTGACACTACTGATAAGAGTTATAACTAAAACAACAATAAAAATTTGGAAATTAAGTTGGGGCCTGTTTGGCAAATTTTCATCCAAAGATTCTCCCAGATAATCTATTTACAGGGTGTGTTGCTGTTTGGATCCTCTGCAATCAGGGAGGGAACCTGGCCCCCGGGTTAGGTGTTTTTAATTTTCCCCCTTTTTTTATATTAATTAGTGAAGGGAATAAAGATTTTTTCCTAATACTGTCCCCGTCTTTATCAGTGATAAAGAATGGACAGCCTATAAATTTTTAAAGGGGAGGTTAATTTTTTCATTGAGAGATAGAATATCAAAAAAAAATCCAGAAAATACATTGTTAAATATATAAATTTTTTTTCATTTTTTCCAGTGAGAAATAAGTATTTGATCCCTTTGGCAAACAAAACTTAATACAATCAGCAAGGGGTCAAATAATTATTTCCTTCACTGTTGTATTCAAAAATAAAAATCCAAACAATTAACCAAAAGTATGGTGGCAAAGGGGTAATAAGAGTTTTTAAAACAATCAAAATCAAATATACCAAATTTAAAAAGGAACTGGAAAAAAAACTAGACAGTGGGCCCACATGATCTGAACTGCTAAGCACCTTTTACGCGGTATAGTACTACATGTCCCCATACTTTTACAGTATTAGTGAGGTGATGCAGTGATTGGTGGTCTATAGCACCCTCTACGAACAGTGCGTTACATGTCCTGTACTGTTTACATGTTTGTGGGTGAGGCAGTGTTGGTGGTCTAAGCCCTCTTAATCAGTAGGGGACTCTGTCCTGTATGCCCTTTCTTTTATTTTGAGAAAGCATGATTGGCTGTAGCGCCTCCCCTAGTCAGTGCGGTATACATGCCTGACTGCTTTAAAGTATTTGTGGGTACAGTAGTGCTGTCGTTTAGCCCTCTCTCGTACAGTGCGTACAAAATGTCTGTACTGCTTTTCATGTATTTTGAGGGGCAACAGTAATTGGCGGTCTATGCACCTCTTTACTCAATGCGGGATACATGTCCTGTATGCTCTTTCATGTTTAATAAGGTGCATGCAGTGATTAGTGGGCTAAGGCCCCCCTTTCGTAAATGCGGTACTAAGTCCCTTTCTGCTCTTTTCTTATTAGTGGTGCAAGCGTATTGGTGGTCTTGTCTCTCTCGGTCAGTGTGGTATAATGTCCGTACTGCTCTTAATGTATTGTGGATTTGCAGTGATTGGTGGTCTATAGCGTCTCCTAATACAAGCGGTACTTGCCCGTACTGCTCTTAATGTATTAGTGGGTGCATGCATTTATTGGCCATTTTCAGAACCCCTTACAGTCATGCATACTACAGTCCTGTACTATCTTTCATTATTAGGAGGACATGCAGCGATTGGTGGTCTATAGTCTTTTTCATACATTGGTATACTGTCCGTCTGCTCTTACATTATTTGGGGGGACATTAGGGGATTTGGGGGTCTTAGCGCCCTCTCTTAGGTGGTACTACTGTCTTATGCTCTTCATTATTTTTGAGGTGCTGCGGGGTTGGTGGTCTGTAGCACCCCTCTACGTACGTGCGGTAAACCTGCCCTTTGCTCTTAAATTTTTGTGATTTTGGGTTGCGTGATTGGTGGTCTATAGTGCTTCTCTACAGACAGTATGGTACTAATGTCCCCGTACTGCTCTTCTGTATTATGAGGTGCTGCGTGATTGGTGGGCTATGCTCCTCTCTTAAGGGACAGCGGTATACATTTCCTGTTTTTAAA